>PVIH01003887.1:0-150749 GCA_004025045.1 Sigmodon hispidus
GGAGGACACAGTGGAGACCAGGGTCCTCACTGAGGAGGACACAGTGGAGACCAGGGTCCTCACTGAGGAGGACACAGTGGAGACCAGGGCCCTCACTGAGATGGACACAGTGGAGACGAGGGCCCTCACTGAGGAGGACACAGTGGAGACCAGGGCCCTCATGGAGGGAGGACACAGTGGAGACCAGGGCCCTCACGGAGGGTGGACACAGTGCTGCAGGAGTGAGTACTACAGGGACCCAAGGGATGCTTATACCTTACATGGCTTCCTGTTGCCCACAGGAAACCAAGCTACACTTGTCGGTTTGGTTCACAGGTCTTCCAAACTCTGGATGGACTTACTTCTCCAGTCCCATGCCACAACCCCACTTCTTGCTCTCATTTCCCAGAAGCACAGTCTCAACTTAGCAAAAGCTACCCCTGGCCCAAGACAGCTCCACTCATCCTCCCCTGGCAAAGGGCACCTAACTTCTTACTCAGCCCCAGTCAGTCCTTACTCAGTCCCTTTCAACCATCTGTGGCCCTTCCTCCCAGCTACCATGATGCTTTTCACTGACTCTAATTTTCACTAATCTGGACTTGCCCATCAGACTGCCCTTGCATGAGCAATGCCGACCTCATCCTGATCTGCCCCAGCTCCCAGCACCATGCCTGGCAAACACTGGGCACCCCTGGAGGGGCAGGGATGAGTGTAAGGACTGTGCTGGGTGCATAAACAGAAACCAGACAGATCTTCCAGGCCCATGCTCTCCCCATCACACCAGGGCCTCGTAAGGCAACTAAAACTTTTGATAAACTTTCAGTGTTGCAAAATCCAGCATTAGGCCAACAGATGGCAATGCCAAATTCTGCCTCTACACTAGAGCCGGGCCCCAACTACAGGCTGTTGTGTTTGCCTCTCTTACTCCCTGGATGCCCATCTTCCTCTTCTTTACGATAATCCACCCTGAAGAGTCTAGAACTACAAGGGAAATCTGCAGTAAACACAGAGGAGTCAGGAGGAAAACTAATCTCATGGAAATTCCTGATTCCACTAGGCCTCCTTCATTTCTGGAGCTCTGCTTGCAGAGATGCCACAGCTGGTTTTACACAGCGGTGGCTGATGAGGAAGCGGCCTGCTCAAAGGCACAATTCTACATCGGCTGCCGGCTCGGCAGCTTTGCACAGGGAGAAACTGGAGAGACTTGAGGAGAAGGAAAAGGACTGTGGAGGAATCCACTTGAGCAAACAGGACACATAGTACTTCAACTCAGTTAATGAATCTGTCTGACTGCAAAAGACAAGGAGTCACTAGTTCTTCTCGGGGCAAATACCTTTCCTGTAATGTCCAGTCCTGTATCACTGCAGCTCCACTGAAGGGAGGTGAAAAAGAGAGCCCAACACAGAAACCTTAACAAACCTATGCTTGCTTGGGGAGGGCTGGGGCCCTGCAAGGATCTTACCCTAACTTCAGGAGACAAAGAGATGGCTCAGGGGTTAGGAGCTCATATTGTTCTTGCAGAAGATCTGGGTTGGTTCCCAGCACCCACATCAGATGGCTCACAACCACTTAGAACTCCAGCACAAGGATGCAAAGGGGGATCTTCTGGCCACCACAAGGATGTGCAAATACATACACATATAATTAAAGAACAAAGTTTTATTTTGGAATAAAGCTTAGGATCTAGCATGCTTGCTCTGGAAAGGGTCTCTACTCAGTGGATTTCAGCTTCTACGGCTGTATGCCAAACCAAAGCTATAGTTATATGAAATGAATACATGGGTCTTCACTTCTGAAAACACAGTTTTGGAGCACAGGGGAGGAAAAACAAAAAAATACTTGGTTGTTGACTGGCTTATAGAAAAGAGAAGCAAACAGTATGCCCTAACTTAGGCACCTGCTCCTCACCTAGGGTATTGTGGACGCCATCGGCCTCCTCCCTCACGGACTCATCCAGGCGCTCCAGATTCTGCACCAAGAGTGCGACCACCTGCCCGTCCACCTGCAGGAACAGGAACAAAGGGAGAGAAAGGTGCATCACAATGCAGTCCCCACACTTTCCCATCCCATAATCACAGCTCCGGCTTAAATGAACACACAGTGCACAACTGGCACTTTGCAGTGTTCTCTTTGAGACACGTTGTGGCAAGAAAGGGCAACACTGTCATTCCTAACTTGGGGCTGGTAAACCAGAGTTGCAGGATGCAAAGGAAACTCAAGATTACAAAGCTAGTGAACACGAGGTTCTCATGTGCAGCCTCCCGCTCCACCCCCCAATCTCTCTGCCTCAGTGGTAGCTACACATGATGTAAATGGTGCACGAGGCACTTGGGCAAAGCATGCTTGTAGACCACTAGAGCTGCAGGGTAGAAGGTGCTACTTCACCTTGGCTGATCTCAAGTTCTGTGCTCAACTCTTCCATTCTAACTTTACATGCTAAGCTTTTACAAAAGCATATGATCTGAAAGACGTCTAGTTCTCCCTAAAAAGAACAATGATAACATGATCAAATGTCTTATGTCTAGACTACATGTAATACATAAATTGTATCTCTTACCTGATTCATAACTTTTGAGGTAGGTAGGAAACCCACAGTAACTACATCATACAGCCAATAGCACACAGCTACCAAGAGGTGACAGCCAAAGCCACGTTTCCTTATATGACTATCTGCACATCATGGGTTCTGGGTGACTGCCTGTGGGTAACACTAGGGCATGCAGGAAGTAAGGAAGGCCCTACTTTTCTCTCCTCGGGAAGTGACTGTTCAGCAAAGGCAGTTGTAATCAGGCATCCAGGAAGACATGCCTGCTGCATGCCTGCCATATACAGTATCCCTTTCCCAATGTCTGGCTTGCGTTATGGAAGAAATGAGGATTAGCAATTGCAGGAAAATATGAGGTACTACTCTTGGTTCAAGGAACAATTCAGAATGTCCAGGAACAAATTTGCACCTAGCTCTACACCCATTCCATGCCTAATCATCAAGCAGTCACCCCCCCTAGCAAAGAAAAAGCCAAGTTGACAGCAAGCCCCTCACCTCATGTACCCTAGCATACTTCAAGATCTTGAACAATTCTGCACATAACAGATGCCTGAGAAACCTTACCTCATCAAAATCAACTGATGCACACTCACTGTTGCACATGATGGGCTTATGGACAGTATTCCATCTACCCTGGCATAAGGCTCATGAGTCTCAGAAAGCATGCAGCAAGGGCTCAGAGAGGTTAGGTAGCCTGGTCAGTCACAAAGCTGGCAGCAGAAGTGAGCAAGGCTATCATTTCAGTGAGAACGGAAAGGCAGAGAGAAAAGAAGAAAGCAGTGAGCACACTTTTTGAGCCTTTGAGTAGAAATCAGGCACTTGCCAGCTAGTGGTGGTGGCCAACGCCTTTAATCCCAGCACTCAGGAAGCAGAGACAAGAGGATCTCTGTGAGTTCAAGTCCAGCCTGGTCTACAGTGAGTTCCAGAACAGCCAGAGCTACACAGAGAATATCTTTCTCCAAACACTGCCCCCAAAGAAAGCGGGCTCTCTATAGTCCTGGCTCAGAAAGGCCTCTGATGGCAGCAATGACAAGAGGCACACAGAGACCAAGAGGCCCCTCTGTTCCCTCTCAGTGAGACTCAGAGGCAATGTGTGGACAGGGTGAAAATCTGACATTGTTGACCTGTCTGCACACCCGTTCACAAGACACTGGAGCTTTCTAAGCTCTCCCGGTGCCTTAGAGGAAGAGACAGGGGAAGGGGCCACCAGAGCGGGGCTGGTGCCAGACTGAGAGGCTGTAAGGACAAGAGAGAGAGGCTGCCTTTCCCGTTCTGTCCAGAGACACTCTTGCTCTCCAGTCTCATAGCCAACAAGAACATTAAAGTGTTTCCTTTAAGAAACTAACCACTCTGATTGACATAATCTCGTCCAGTCCTGAAGTGGTGAACACGCAGCCCTGCTGGCCAGCACAAGGCCTGCCCCTCCTCCCTACTGAACCGCAGGCTGGCTTCTGCTGCCCATGACCATGTTATCTGCACCATTTGTCTCTTTCCTTGATTCTTAGTTATGCTTCCCATCTCTGCTGTCTGGAAACTGGTGGAGATGGTGGCGGTGAGCAAAGCACTTAGATCCTAGAGCCGAATGGATATGGATGATGTGTGTCTGGCTGGAGGAAAGTCTTTTTTCTTGTTATGGAAATCTAACTTCTAACAGGCAGACTTTTTAAGCTTGCAAAGTGTGAAACTCAATGTTTAGCTGGGTTAGATGCAATTTTATCTGATTGCAGGGGGGCCGAAAGCAGTCAAAATACATTTAGCTCAGAAAACCCTTAGAAGAGTATTTGTATTATGCATGGCTCTGGAGTAGGCTAGTAAGGAGTGCAAATTAGCATTCTGCCTACCTCCTCCAGCCCCCGGGCCTACATTCAATTTTCTGGACCTGTGACCAAGTCTGAAACTAAAAACAAATCCCGCTTGCGGATTAAAGTACCAGCCAGAGCAACCCTGGCCTTGGAAATGAGGACTGTCTGAGGCCTGGCATTTTCTGATAAGTCTCCGGTTATTTCTGCTTGTTAGCAGGTCCCCCAACTGCAGGTCTCACTTTGACAAAGTTCAAGGGCATGATCAGACATCTTTTTCCACTTGACCAAAGAGGAAGGATATAAGAGAAGAGGAGGAAATAAGGAAACAGACAGATGAGAGGTGCTGAAGAGGATTTCTTCTCTGCCTGGCCCACTCTACAACACTCAAGAGCCAGACTGGAGTTCTTCACCCACTATGAGTTTCAGAAATGTCATGTTTTAAAAAAATAATAATAATAACCCCCAAACATGTGAAATCTTAATCAAATACATTTTGAATGTTATATAAAGTAAAAGCAGGCCTACTGTCATCTCTTGAGATCTGGGCCTCCACTCCTGCCCTCCCCCTCCCTACCCACAGCTGTCTGTGTGGTTTTTCTAAACATCCAGGCAGATACTTGCCAATTCCCTGTCTACAGTCTGTCCATGCAGACAATCTCACAGAGGCCTACAGGACCCAAAACTGCTTCCCACATCTGGGTGCACTATATATCAGGTGGCCCCTCTCATTCTCTCCCTGTGCCAAGCTCAATCTTGCCTTAGGTCTCTGCCCTGCTCTCGGTCATTTTGAATGTCTGGTTTCTTCCTGTACCCAGAACTCAGGAAAACCAAATACAACCTGCAGGTACTCAACATCACTGCATCCTGTTTTAATTCCCTAAATTACCGTGATGCACTGTGGGTGATGTGGTGATATATTGTTTTATCTGTTTCCCTATTTCTTATCTCACCCTATGAAAGCAGAGATCCTGTCAGTCTTACTCAGAGCTACAACTATCCAGTTTCTAGAATCAAGTGCAAGTCAGCATGCAGTGAGCATTAAGTCAATGGAGAACAGACCTGCCTTCTTGGCATCCTACCCTGGCCCTCATTACTGGTTTGTTTTTCTTTTAAATGAAATCTCCATCTTTGGATGTCTTATTTACACCTGCATCATCCAAATATTTAAAAACAATTACTCAAAATGCTTTCTGCAACATTTTTTGCACTGAAAAATGTTTAAGTTCAACAAACATTCACAGAACATGTCACTGTGTGGCAGATGATGCTTATCACCATCACCTGACATTTACAAAGTGCTGGATCTCCATGAGTCCTGGAAAATGGCCAGCAAGTAGTGGATGCTCTAAAGATCTCTAAATAACTCACTGACTCCTCACATCTACACTGTGTGACAGACACGACTGTTATCCCTATTTTGCAGATGAAACACAGCGTGGAAGATTAGGCCATTTGCCCAGGGCACACAGTGAGTGACAGAGCTGCAGCCCTGACCAGTTTCCCAGTGAGATTACATCTTGGAAAATAAGCTGGTCCACAGATGCTATAATCCAATGTGGCAAATTCCCAGGAACACAAACTCTGCTGAGGCGATGGGATAGAAAAGCTCCAAAGGAGGCTAGAGAAGGCTTGGCGGGATGATGTGAAGGGTCCCAGAAAGCCCAGAGAGGCACTCATTGCAGGTCACTGCACTCAGAAAACATGTCTGTGGAGGGTGAGCCAGGGAGTACCCACCAATACAATCAACTTCATATCTATGATCTCCAGAGAAGTCCATCTTCCAGGCTCCTAAATTGATTTGTTCCAAAGCACAAATACTCCCTTTGTGTACACAGAACAGCAATGAATGTGATCCAAAATTTAAACCCCAAAGGTTTCCAACAATGCCAGGACAGCACTTTGCTCACAAATGTGCTACTCTATTGCTGGGGACTTCCAACTGGGAAAAGGACCAAGGCAATAACAGCAAAGTGCACACCACAATAAATCCTGTCACGGGCCCTCTAGCCCCTGCTCCAGTGATTCCAGGCTTCCGATATTGGCCCAAATTAAAACTACGAAGACAGCTCAACCCTTGTAATATGAGAATACTTATCAAACTTCTTCCTGGATGCGGCACAAGGGCGAGATAAATGGAAGCCCTCTCGCCAGCTCTGCTGACTGATGTTTACTGATGGCCTGAGTGGTAGCAGACAAGCAAATAACAGGGGTCCAGAATGCTCAGTGTCTGTGATTCACAACAGCCCCATCAGGATAGAGCTGTAAGAGTCAACATCTTAAAATAATATAATCATAAAAAAAACCTAAACAAATAGGAAATCCTGCACAGCAGCTACCTAATGGCTCCCAAGACTAAGGAGGAACTGTTTCCTTCCAGACAGACAATAAAATCTGCTAGATGCAGCCTTTGTTGGTGGGCTTGGCAACACAGAGACACAAAGGGGGCTTTTGTGAGAACTGCTGCTTCTGTGGAGGTTCACAGCAGCCGCCTGGCTAGCTGTTCCTCTCCCATCTTCTCCATTCACACAGGCAAAGGATGGTAATTAAAACCGGCCAGGGACTAGGCAGGAAGGCGCACACAGGGCCACCGTAATTAACCTCTGGAAGGTAAGACTGCACAAATGACACTGTGGGGACACAGTGCGGGAGGGAAGTGCCACAGCCTTCCTACAGATGCTCCTCCAAACAAAAGGCCACCCCACAAGAATCCCCCCCTTGCTATACTGTGGTTCAAAAGAAAAATAAAGGTTCCAAAGCCCAGGAAAGTGGTAGATCACTCTAGGAAGGAGCTGGAAAGGAAAATAGCCATAGAAATTTCCACACTAGTAGCACGGGGTCGTGCTGGACTCCAGCAGAGCTCCAAAACAGTCCTTTATCTCCAGTGGTTTCACAACCCTTCCACTTACCACATCAGTAGTGTGTTTGATGTGGGGACGACCTGGTGTTGAGAACCTTAAGGGAAGGGGTAGGCTGTGCTGCAGAGTGGGGGGTCCTAAGCACCAAGATTTCCAGAACAGTTACCCTGATTCCACAGGCTTGTGAGTGGGGCCAGAGGGCAACTGAACAGCACCTGTACACACCAACCATGAGTGGCTGCAGTGCTTCCTAGGAAATTAGACTGCACAGAAAGCAGCACTTGCCACCATTCTCATGAGAGAGAAGAGGCAGGCAAGAATAAAAGAAGAAAGGGGAGGGCCAGAGTCCCGAGAAGTGGGTGGTTGGAGCCCTGCCAGAATTAGGGTAGGAGGCTAGACCAGATCCACTGTCACCACAGGCTAGCTGTGGCACCTTTTCAGCCTGGAGCCCTCCCTGATCATGGGTAAAAATCAGAACATACGGGCGTTAGTTACAGAGGATGCAGGTTTGGTTAAGGGGCCAAGCAGGAGGAGTGAGTCTCTATGTCTCTGGGCCTCCTCAGATGTCAAGCTGGGACCTGGTGAATAGGGTTTGCCTTGGCACTGCTTGGATAATGGCCGAGGAAGTGAGTGAAGTCTGGGGCTTTGTCTTGGCTTCACACACCATGATGCAAGCTTTTAATTCAAACACAGAGGAAGCAAAGACAAACAGAGATCTGTGAGTTCAGATCTCTGAGAGTTTGAGGCCAGCCTAGCCAGGGCCACACAGTGAAGCCCTGTCACAAACAAACAAAACTAGACATGAGCATGATGCTATTCTCAGGAAGAGGAGATCTCAGATTTGCTCTTGTGTTTTTAACATTCTCCCAGTCTCCCTGATGACCCGTCTTGTGTAAAATAAGGAACACTATCTGTCCTTGCTGCACTTACAATGCTCAAGACAGAAAGCAAACATCTTTGAGATCTCTGTCAAAGGATTAGCAGCAGCCCAGTAAGAGAAGGCCAGACAGGAAATCAGAGAGGAAAGGCTAAGGTCCCAGCTCTGCCCACAGGAATGCCACTCCACTCTCCTGTGCCTTGGGGGAGAGGAGGGAGAGGGATCTGCAGGCTGGGTAAGAGTCGCACCCACCAGCCTTGACACATTCATGTGCACAGTGGCAAGAATAAGCCTCACACCTTCACAAAGCCAAGGAAGCCCAGAGGCATGAGCCACTTACCAGAGCATCGATGAGAACTTCGGCTCCTTCTTCACTCTCATGGAGGGTGTCTATGTCTGTCAGCTCCTGAAGCAGATCGACCACGGCTATGGACACATGTGACCAGTGTTAAGGACACCCTGGACACACTGAAGCTCTACTGTCATCCTGTGCAGATTTTTGGGGCTCCCTTTAGTTCACCAGCCACTTCATCATTGCATTTTTTTTCCCCTTTGAGACAGGGTTTCACTATGTAGCCCTGGCTATCCTGGAACTCTCTCTGTAGATCAGGTTGGTCTCAAACTCACAGAGATCAGCCTGCTTATGCCTCCTGGGTGCCGGGATTAAAGGCATGCGCCACCACTGCCCAGCTATCACTGTTTATCTTTAACACACTCAGGTTTTATTATCATCCCTCCCCTTAAAATGTGTCTCAGTGACTGCAGCTGATTCCCATATAACCTAGTTTGTAGTCTACTGCATTTTCATAACTTCCAAGCTTTAAACAGATCATGTGGAAAAGCTGTATTTCCAGCATCTTTACCCTTATAACTTCAACTTCTGAGACATAGCAAGATTGGATCTGCCTAGCACAACTGTCAGGGGCTGGGGGAGGCTTCAGAGACCAGGGCAGGACACAATTGCTGGGAACTGCAGAGGGAAGGGTTTCCACAGGGCATCTCTGGACCCCAGCTGCACTCCCCTCGGTCCACACAAAGGAGGAAAGTGATGGGCCTGGAAAGAAGGTGAGCGACCCAGGTTTGATTCCCACACACCCAGCTCCCAATGCCTGTGAGTCCAGCTCCAGGGGATCCACTGCATTCCTCTGGCCTTCACAGGCACCTGCACACACGCCCCACCCTCCAAAATATAATTAAGTTTTTTAAAAATGTGTACAATGGAATGTAAACATGGGAAAACAGAAGAAAGAGCATGAAGTATAAGCAAAGAGAAACAAAGGGGGGAGACAAGGAATAGTTGCTGAAAGTAAAGGCAGAACTAGGCTCTTTCCTTAGAAAAGCTACCATTCTGTCTCTCATCTTGCTCACACAACCTGAATTTACTGAATGTCCATAATTAATAATTTACCACAAAGTGGTAAAAACAAATCCATTCACTGCAATAGGTGGCATGTATTAGATGAGGCAAACGAGGATACAGACAGTGAACTGGAAACAGCCCGTCTAGACCCAGAGTTTAGGACATGGCTAAAAAGACACTGGTCAGAAACCAGGCAACTGCAAGGATGGGGCCGTGCAGGCTAGAAAGCAAAATCACAGAAACTAGTGTGTAGCTGCTGGAATTCACAAAGACACAAGAGGAAGAGCAGAGAAACAGGGAGAAAGTTCAAGTAGGTGAACAATGGACTACGGAAGCTGGACAGAGCTGCCCAGCGGGCGAGAGCACTCATCACAGCGCTCATCTAAATCTGAGTTTAGATCCTAGGCCAGGCTGGGGTGGAGGGGTCATGGGGCCCGCTGGTCATCAGCTTAGCTCCAGCTTCAGTAAAAGACCCTGTATCTTCGGAACCAGGGAAGAGGTGTAGTGCAGGACACACAACATCCTCCTGTGGCCTCTATGAACATGCACACAGGCATCCACAGCATCCACACCACTCATACACATACATATAAATGACAGAAAGTGAAGAGGCCAGCTCAGGCCTGCGCAGGGGCACAATGGCATGCAGGAGAGCTGGAGTCAGGATGCAGACAGTGTGAGGAGAAGAGCCAGAGCAGGGCCTCAAGGGGAAGGTCTGCCCGAAAGCTACAGACTGCGGAATCAGATAAGCTCAAGCCAGTCCAGCCAGGGGTTCACTGGCCGCAGAAAGAAAAACAGAAGAGGCAGGACACACTGACAAGGATGGCGAAGTGCTGACTGCTAACTGATGGTCTAGTGAATTTGTGAGCATCTTTTGCTAAGAAACCACTCTGACCATCATAAATAAGTAGTTAAACTTTTTATGTATCTTTTATTCTTAAAGGTAATTTTACCCAAACCGCAGAAGTGCTACAGACGGCATAATGAGCTTAAAGGTCTTTGGACAAAATCTTTCATGTTTTTTAAATGAAGTAACCAGAAAATTGTTGACACAAAGGACCAAGGGTCATACTTAACATACAGTAAATTCAAACACACAAGTCATTTCAATTAAATCTTTAAAAAGCTAACAAATTAATGCCTAAAAACCCCAGAGCTATCCTGAGAGCAGGAATTGATAGTCTGTTCTCTGTGAAGGCCCAGTCATCATAAAGCCACCATTTTAAATATCACCACTGGACCAGGGACCAGGTATTGAGCTCTTACAACAGTGTTACATAATCAGCATGGTCCTCATTTCACACACAAGAAAGATTAAGTGTAGGGTGCTTATTACACCCATAGACACAGAAGCTAAGGGACCATGCTGGGTCATAAACCCTGATTCCAGTCATAACTGCGCCATGCCTTTCGTTAATGCATGGTTCAAACATGACTGGTCTCAGGCAAATTCTGGTTAATTGGTACTACTGCAATCACAGGAAACAATGACCTGGTGTTTATTTCTACCATAAATTGTTAAGTCTTAGGAAAACAGAATAAAATGTTAATAATTCATTATCCAAGAAACTCCTACATTTAAAATCTCTCTAGAAAAGCTCTTATGTATGACAGCTCATCCCCATGCTTACTTAATATGCACAATAGCCTATCTAGCATCTACTCAAGCACCCACTCACCCACCCATCCATCCTTCCCTCCCTCCCTCCACTCACCTTCATCTGTCACCTTTCCATCTATCTATTGATCTTCCTATCCATCTGCTAATGCATCCACCCATCCCTCTATCCACCTACCAACTCACCCATCCATCCTCTCTCCATTTCCAACTCTACCCATCCCTCCAGCCATCTACTGACCCCTTCCTTCATCCATCCACTGACTGCTCCATCCATCCACTAGATATTCTTTCCATCCACCTACTGACACTTTCACTCATCTACCGTAGTCACCTATTTACAGAATTAGGATCTGAATCAGGTATGCAGCATTCTACCCTTTGAACAACAGCATGAATAATTACTTATAACTAATGTGTATAATTATTTATAAAATAGACTCAAGACAAGGTGGTCACCAACTTAGAACAGTTTAACTTTCAATTTTTTGACTCCACCAAGGTGTGAATGAAATGCATTCAGTGGAAACTACATTGAGACTTTGGAATTTTATCTTCTCTACACTATTACCGGACAATATAATATTGGGCCTGATGCTGGGCATCAACCATGAGCTGTAGCTCCTGTTCAACCATCTGATCATGAGAGTGCATGCCCCATACCACATACATATTCTCTTAATAGCATACATGTGGTAGCCTAGGAGTACTATACTATACATATTTTTGTTCTAAAATATTTCAATTTAGTGATGGATTTATTGAAACACAACCCTGTTGCAAGTCAAGAAGCATCAGCTATCCACCAGGATGACAGATAAGTCGGCAAAAGGTTGAGGTCAGTGTCATTACATGCTCACCTTTGCTTTTATAAACTGATGGTCTAATAATTAACACCAACTATGTAACCTTGCACAAGGTCCTTCTATTTCCATGGCTTGGCTGTCTTATCTGTAAAATGTGGGTGATCATCTCTGCCCAGCTAATGTCCCTGCACAGCTATAGGAAACAAGAGGACAGAGGTACCAAAGGTCACGTAAGTTAAAAGGCAGGAAGTAAGAAGACAGCCAAGTCTCCCCTAGAACCTGGAGCCGTCACTGTGGACTTGGTTCTTCTGATAGCCTCCACAGGCTACAACTAACACTAGCACAGCACAGCACGATCTGCTTTCTGGGGCACACTTCTGTTTCACATCTAAGGTCTTTGGGGCAAGATCTTAATTGTCTTTGCTTAGTCACATACTATGTGCCAATGTATTACATTAGCAGGAAAATCTGTCACAGGGGTAATTTTATATGGGAACTCAATGACTTTCTAACACTTTACCAAGAAAAGTCACTTCATATAATGTTCTAGTAAATTCTTCTCGTGGCTTGTTTTCCTGCTTCATTTGCGAATAAGCTATTCACCAGGTCTAACAAATATCTTAACTCACCCACCACTAAATGGTTTTATATAAATCTTCAACTTTTCCAAAATTGCATTTCAGAAAGCCAGTAGGTACATTGTGACCATCAACTCCTAGAAAAAGTGATATGACCATGAAAGGGAAGGTCATCTGAAGGCCAGAGATATGAACAAAAGCCAGAACTCAAGATGGACAGACAAGAAACACTCTACACAGGCAGACACTGGGCATGCGTGATAGGCTTCTCTTTTGTAATTATAATCTCAACTGGATGAGATAAGAGCTCTCCTGTCTAAGTATCACAGGAAAAACGAGGTCTGTCTCTCTGAGAATGACTAAACACAGTCGGCCTGCTTTGTTTTGTCTTTATAGCCTATTCTGCCATCTTGAGTAACCCATTTGCTCCCCCTGTATCTGCCCAATACCAGGGCAGTATGTTTGCATAACAGCAAAATGGAAAAGAGCAACTGGGCATGAATGGTCCCTCACACAGAGGTTTTGGACAGAGTGGTGTTTACTCCTGTTGTGTGTTTTGACTCTGTATGTTTGGTTTGGGGCCCAGTCCTCCTTAGGATTGGTACAGAAACTGTTAATCTTATTAATATCCACAGAGATGTGTCCATAAGGAACAAAGTTATTAAAAAAGGGAAAGAAGAATGAGATTCATTGAACAGATGCTTTTTAAATGTCATTTTAAAAAGACAAACCAGTATAGATTCAGAGGATATAAGTGATTTAATGCAGCAAATGTGGTTTTCTTTAATAAAAATGTTTCTGTTTTCTTTGTGAGTCTAGTAGTGATTAGATATAGTAGGATTAATTCAGATAGATTTCAAACCCAGACAACATGCTTCTCCCCTTTGAAAACAGCAGTCTCCCAAACTGGATCTGGATTCTTAAATTTATATTGACCCTAAATCAAACTATACAGAGAAAGCATACGTAGTCCATACTGAATACCTACTGTCACCAACAGGCATGAGCATACCACAGGGGAAGTGTCCAAAGCAGGCCACACTTACCCTAAACTTCTGAAGGCACAGGCTCCCTCACAGCTACAAACAGGACCAAAAGTTTAATTAAAAGGGCTTTATTTTCCTAAATTGTCACTTCAGCTCTTTATTTTTAAGCCTAATCTAAACATATTCTTTAGAACAACTGACTCCAGAAACAAGAGTTATCTGGGAAGTCAGGTGACACAGGAAGCAAGTTTAAGCCGATGATTCTTCCTGTTGTAATTCTGAGTCTGGAAATATCAGAACGAGACCAGCTCTGGGAAAACAACAGCTCGAGATGTGCACGTCTTGTTAGACAGTGAAGCAGGAACCAGCTCCCTCCCAGTCCAATTAGAAAAAAGCCCCTTGGCAGCTCAAACCTCCCCAGTCCTATTCTTGCTCATTAATGCTGGGTCTGTAACACAGGCATCCTAGACCACAGTGCACATCCTCTAGGGTAATACTGTGTCTCAGTCACTTGGTTCCATTTTAGCATTCCCAGACCAAACTGCTCAAATTCAGCTGATCCCTGTTGGTCTAAGAAAAACATGCCTGCTCCTTTTCCAAATTCCCACAGTAACTCTTCACAAAACAGCAAGGACAATTCCATAAGTTCTCCGGCTTGCTAAAGTCTGAGCAAATACTAACTTAGATACAAACCTAATGCCACTCTCCAAAGCTGGCCCACTGCCCCAGGGAAACACCGACAAGCTCTTCCCTTCCTGCACATCCAGTTACCTTCACAATGAGACTTCTTTTTTTCTGAATCACAAGGGAGGGTGGTGGCAGAAGGAGTAAATTCAGGTTAGATGGCCTGGTCCTTTCTATTAAAGGACAGGGCACTTGGCCGCAGAGCAGGAAGCAGTTACCTCCCTCCCTTCTTTCTAAATAAAGAAATCTATGGACCTGCTATCCCTTACATCTGTGATGGCTCCAGGCCAGGCCCACGGCATGAAAGAACAGCAGTTTCCACCATCCAGGCAGAAACCACTGAAACACACTGGAACCCTAACCCATCCAGTCTGTAAGCCCCAGTTCCCAACAGCCCCAAGCCAGGGATAAGGCCACCCCACCCTACCCAGCTCCAAGGGCACTTCCTGAGCATATGGCTCCCAGGGCACCTCCCCACATTCGCCAGGCAGTGATGGGGGTGCTTTGTCGTACTGTCTCTTGTTTCCTAGTGTGTCACACATCAGAAGAACCAGAGGAGCCAAATATTCTAAAAAGATATCATCGAGGCCACATTGACTGGTTACTCAATCAAGAACATGGCAAATAACACGATAACAAGATACTTACAAATTTGGTGCTATAGTGATTTTTTTTTTTAATTGTAGCAAAAGGGGGTGACCAGCTATCACTTATAATTTTACTTTCTTCTTGTTTTATTTCTCTTCATTCCTTCAGACAAATTGAGAAAACCTGGCTCACCCTAGGCCATAATCAAACTGTTGTTTAGTAATACCCAAGAAAACTATCTTTCACACCTTTGGTTTTTGTTCTCTCTAGAAATACCCGAAATGGTTCACACCCAATAACCAGGTTGTGAGGGGGAACGGGAGGAGGAAGATCATTGGCACTCTCAACATGTTCAAATAATTTAAGTTACAGGAAATTATTTTAAAATGCAGTATTTTGAGAGGGCAGCAGCTGTTTGGTTCCACCTCATGCTTCCTCTAAACACATTTACAGTAACCCTCATGCCTGGTAAGATGGGTCCCTCCCTCTCTCCTACAGACCAAGGCTCCGCTCTGCAGCCAGCCCCCAGCTGCGGCGGGGATCCAGCCTCTGGGGGGGAGGGGGGGACAGCGCAGACAGCTGACAAGCCCTCGCCAGCGGCAGTAGTGCAGAAAGCCAGGATCAACTCTGCAGCAGCCTCTCATGCTTGAAAGGACTGAAGGACGAGGCACAAGCTGTTGCCTCCCATCCGCTGCCTCTTAAGGCTACAGCAAAGCAGACTCAGATCCAATTAAAACCCATCATTTATGCTTCCTCTGAGAAGGACAGAGCAAAGATGATGTGCACTTGCTGGGAACACACCAGCCATGTACGGCCCTCGGTGATAGATGAAGAGTTAAACAAAGATTAAAAACTGAAGTCATGACAGCCATGAAATTGTTTATTCATGGTAAGGTGTTGCGGGCAGTTACAGCTGTACAACAGTAAATTGTTAACAACCGTTTCCCCGAGAATTTCCATTATAGATCACAGATAAGGACACAAGGCGGGTTTGGCACTGGGGGAGATCACCCTCCATGGCAGCTGCTAGGTTAGTCTAAGTTGGGATGCCTCCCCTTTCCCAAAATCACTTTCAAGAAAACACATACTTTGAAGAGGATGACATTTACCCTAATTGCTGCATCTAATTAAAATTAAAGTAATTAAAAATATTTCAAATGCACTTTAAATGTGATGTAGAGCATAATTAAAAATCAGATTTTGAAAAATATCATTAGGGGCAGTTGCGTGAGGGCTGACAGAAAGGAGGGGAAGAATGGCGTGGCTCTGGGGAAACGGGGGAAATGGCAGTCTGTCAAAGACATTATAGGGAGATATGGTTTTCTCTCTTTAAAGACCAGAACGCACCAACTTGAACATCTGTGCCCTCGCCTTTCCCGAGAACGTAGATGTCGAGCACTGCGCCTCATGTCAGTCTTCTCCCCAGCAGGAATGGGCCAGTGAATCAGAAATGTCAGCAGCTTGCAGAACCGCTGCTATTGTTTTGAATTAGCAAGAAAGAATGAGTGCCAGAGATTCCAGAAACAAAACAGGTAATTTCTGTCTAAAAATGCAGAGTGGCAGGTGACTAAGCAGCAACTCTGTCAAGGGCACAGTGAGTCTCATGGAGAAGACAGCAGGTACACTACAGGAGCCAGGGCCAGGGACACACACAACAGCCTCAGCACCAGCTAGCTGTCCAACAGCTGGCTTGACAGCCACCTTGCAAGCATGGAAACCACAGTGCAATCTACAGAACCCACACTAAAAAACTGGGTGCCGTGGAGTTCACTTGTAATCCTAATGATGGCAAGATGAAAGGTGGAGGGGGCAGATTCCTAAAAGCCTGCAGGCCACCTAGCGTAGCCTGTATGGTGAAGTTTCAGGCCAATAAGAGACCCTTTCTCAAACCAAAGATGATGGAAGGTTCGTGGGGACTCCACCTGAGGTTGCCTTCCGACCTCCACTTGTACCCAGCGTCGTGTCCCATCACACACACAAGTAAAAACAGTAATAAATGACAATGAACCAAACAACGCAGTAGGCCAAGTCTGGTGGGACTCTAAAATATACTATTCAATACGTAAACACCAGGAGAAATTACAGCTAGAATGCTCAGTAACTGAATCCCCCCTTGAGTCTACATCGCATACTTGTAATAGACACAACAAATGTTTATATCCCTGTCCCTCAAATGCCTATGGTGAAACCTAATATCAGTGTGATGATACTTAGAGGCAGGGACTTTGGGAAGTGCTTAGTGTCCTCATAAAGGGACCCGGCAAGCTCTTTACCCTCCTACCACAAGAAGACACAGCAAGAGAAAGGCTGCCTGGGACTAGGAACCCAAATCATCAGATCCTTGTACTGCCCAACACATCAGAATTACAAGAAACCATTTTTTAGTCATTTATGAGCCTAGTCTAGGGCACTTGTAACATCAGTCCAAGTCATCTAAGATAAAGCCCAGGGCATGCTCATGGGCTAATGTTCTTGGGTACCTGGCACAGCAGAGGGTGCTGAGGGCCCAACACCGAGCTGACAGGAACTCACATGTGCCTCTGAATGAACTTGTGGGAAAACTCACTTGGAAACCAGCTGACCCAGAACCCCACAGAAAACCCTGGTGGTTGTCAATCCAGGGATGGGCTGAGCTATTAACAATAACAGTATACATAGCATCAGAAATAGCTTAAGGTTGTCCTTCAAGAAGCCTCACTAAAATTATTCACTGATTTATATCTGTGAGATTATCAGTCAGGAAAGAGCCTAGTCGGACATGCTCTCATGAGAGAGATTACCAGAAAGACGAAAATAACATGACACAGGGGCAGATTTTCTGTGAATAGCATTGAAGCTGACTCATTACATGTGTCTCTTACCTTTGGAAATCTGGATTCAAAGAGAACTAGAATCTGTTCAACAAGTATAACTCCATGCAAGGCACATAAAACACCAATACTGCAGTCACTGCCCTGTGCAGGACAAACAAATGACAGCAGAGACAGAGTATGAAATGGTCTGAAAGACATGACGCAGATTTTGTGACATGGAACATTACTAAGTGCCTACTAGGAGCTATGTGTGACGCATTAATGTCTCTGATTTCCTCAATAACACTCAGGGAGTCAAGGTTGTTAACTTCAGCTTTGCAGGTGAAAATGCCAAACTTTACAGAAAATAAGGCCAGGAATCAAGCCTATCTGATGTCTGTTTAGGTCTAATACTCATTCAACAAACAGAAAATACTATTACTGGGCATCGATATCCAGCCTTTTTTTAAGGAACCAGAAAATAGTAGTGGACAAAACAGACAGGCTTCTCGATCCTCTGGACATCCCAGCAAGCATTCCGCCACGGCTCACTGCCTCCTCCAACCTCAATCCACAGAGCCGTCTGTTAGTACAATGATGTCTACATCAACACATTCAAGTCTGTCTGGTCTTGCCTCAATAAGAAGTTTCCAAATTATGATGTGGAAAATTAATGTTATTGATGTATGAACAGTGTGTTCTAGTACCAACAAAGACCAGGACAATTAGGGACCTGCTCAACGCATATTAATAGATAAAGCTCAGATTTTCAGATGAGTAAGGAGCAGTGTGTATTTCAGGATGGGAGAGAATTAGAATGGAAACGGAATAGCAGACGTGACAGCAGCCGTCAGCAGAGACAGGCAGATGTAGAGAATAAACAGCTCTGCCCATGTCAGCCGTCCACCGCACAGATCTGAAGGATATCTGTATTATCATGTCCCAGCAAGCCGAGAAGCGACTGCACAGCACTCAGCTCCACAAGCAGGTGGTACAGGTCTGGCATGGTGGCCACCACGTGCATCTCCTGAATGATGTCATTGAGGTCCAGCTCAGATTCCATGAACCTAGGAGGGAGAACAGAATAGGATCACTGAAAGGCAAGGGTACTCTCACGGGCAAGAGCAAACAGAAGCACAATCCAGACTGACACAATCTGTCAAAATGTCTACAACAGACCAACCAAGAAGTACACTCATCCAGACATCATACTGTCACACAATTTCCTTGGGAAATCGATTTCCTCATTACAAAAATCAATCTTGGATTCAGATCTCATTACAGGGTGCCCTTACTCCTACAGCCCCAGCTGCCTTTTAAGGCCCTTGAAGCATTCTGCAGCAATAAATGATCTTCCCACCAGTCCTATGGATTAGCTACCATTACCCTTTGGGGTGCAATTCACTCTGGGGCTCTGGACTGACTGTGTCCTAATCCAAAGAGGGTTTCTCTTACTCTCCTTCAGATTAAGAGCCAATTATTCTCCTCACCACACAAAGGAAGAGAACGAGACACTGCAGCTCTCCCGATAGCCACCTCTTCCTCATGCCACCTCTGGTGAGATGAGATAGGCCACAGGTCAGGCTGATCTAGTCTCTGACATTCTGCAATGGCGGCCCTGTCACTCACAAGTCTGCCCTGCACCTCCTTACAAACCTCTGTCCAGACATAGGGATCAGGACTACTTTGCATTCTCTCTGCATGCCCTCGTAGGGCCTGATGACTAAGGAGCGCCTGGATGAACATGACAGAAATGTTTGTTCTCAGAAGCAAATGTGCTAATGCAGGTACAGCAACTGAACAATACCTGACCCAAAGTGACTAAAAGGACACGGTGACTACACAGGCTGCAGGACCCAGGGGCTGAACTTGAACCTGGCTAGGTTACTTTCTCAGTGTCTCTCTGTGTCAGTTTCTTCGTCTGTAAGTGGAACAATAATGGCACCTACTCCACGGGGCGCTGTCAAAAAACAAACACCTGGCACAGAATCAAACTCTAAGGAGCAGAAAGAACCTGAGCTTGCTGCTTCTACGCTGAGCCAATACCATCACTAAGTACAGCCTCTCTTCTGGGAAGTATGCTTTGAACAGACAGGAATTCTAGCTTGTGTCTTTTAAATCCACTAATACGCACAGATGCCCATCTCATTAAGTGGGGGGAGGGAGGGAGGCCCCAAGATCATAAGCAGGGCCTGTGGAAGCCACAAAGGATTTCTTATCTTCTAGATGCTGAAGGCTAAGCAGACACTGGAATCAAGAATCCATACAGATTAAAACCTAGAGAGTATATTTTGTTAAAATTCTCACATTTAAAACCCCTTGCCATTGTTTTTCCTGCCATTATTTTTAAACACACACACATATATAACTATAAAATATTACTTTTCACAGAAAACTGGGAAAAGAAAAGCAAGCTATTTAAAGTATACAAAAGTCATTCATAATTCTCTGAGCCAGAAATAACCACTGATGATATCCCAGTGTGTTTGGGTCATTTTTCTCAATTCTTGGCCTTTCACCCACAAAGCAAATCTCTGTGGTCTCTGCTCAATTTTACTGCTGCTGTTAATAGCAGCTAAACATTTCAGGAAGAGCCAATTCCTGACAAAGTGGTACTGGGTGCTCTCCTTCTCCTCCTGAGAAGCCCCTCTCCCTGGTGTTGAGCCTGGCCCTGACATTAAGTACTTAAGACAGTGCTCCAAGAAAGGACTGTCAATCAATCAGAGTGCGTGGGAGACTTACCTGAAATTCCCGTTGTAACTCATCAATTTTAAGCAGCTGCATAGTACACTTGCTTGGGTTGGTGTGCTGTAACTTATTTAAAGAATTCCCCGCTCACTCAGTTTCTAATCTCCCCCTGTAACAAATGGCGTGTAGCTGCGTGCATTCACAATTACTGTGTGGGGTAAATTCCCAGGAAGGAAAATGCCAAGTCCAGGAATGTGCGTGACTTCACAGAGTTTGATAAACTCTGTCAGAAAGGTAACAACCGTGTTTGATGGGCTGTTTACTCTTCCCTTCTTCCCAAGCAGCACTAGCTACTCAAGACTGGCTCCAGTGCAAGACAGCAAAGAAGCCTTTTCAAAAATTCTGCATTTCTGATTTAAAAAAAGAATGGTTAATATTTTTCTGTTTACTATTTCCATTTATCCTTTATTCATTTTTAAACCAGGGTCTCATCCTATCACCTAGTTTACAAAATGTTCTCTATATCTCTTCAATTATATGCTATGCTTTTTGAACATATTGGCCTTACTTTTATTCATTCCTTGAAATAAAAGCTCTTAAAAACTCAGGTAGTCACACCTTTGTCTTTGCCAATTCTATTTCACATACACACAAGTGAAGGTTTTCTATAGGAAGATCAGATGTTTGTCTTATAAAATTTATTTTAACATGCTACAGGGCAAGGCGGGCTGCCACAACTCCACCATCCACCCTTCCCCTCCTATCTGAAGAAATGTCATCTATCACACACTAAACTATGATGCATATTTCCATCTGGTCTAGCTCTCCGCTCTATCTCACTGATGTGTTTACAAACTCTGAGCCTCCACATTCCCACACTGCTACTGCTTTCGTCGCTGTTATAAAACACATTCTTACTATTCTTTTTCCGCTATCTTTCTTGCCTGCTTTTACCTGCTTATTATTCAAAGCATGTTCTATAATTACTTTATCAAGATTTCCCAATATCACTTTTTAAAAGATCTTTCTTCAGTGCTTGCAAACAGATTATGTTTTTAGACCATTCAGAATTATGGATCTGGAGGTCTGGGAGCGTAAGTCCAGGGGTGGAGCACTTGCCTGGCATACAAAAGGCTCTAGATTCAATATGAAGCTAAAGAAAAAGTAAATTGCATTGGTGTCAAGCATCAATGTGTGGGGTGGGCCAGGTGGTCTCAAAAGAGCATTAAGTGCAGAGAGGATTTGATGATGCAATGCAAATCATGAGAATGCTCCTCCAGGGCAATCTATGTCATACCCACTTCTAGTCTCCAGCACCTGTCTCACTCACTGGTGACCACAGAAACTACCACAGGTGCTGTCTGAGGCAAGCTCTGCCTGCCACAGTGTTACTGTGACTCAGGTCTGCTTAAGAAGACAGGATAAAGTCCTCATGCTGACTAGATGATCCTAAAGCTTTGTGACATCTATTATAGTGTCATACTTCAGGGGACAGAGAAACTGATTCTGGGAAGTAACCTGGACTTCAAGGAAACACGTACCCTGTCAGATGAGATAATTAATGAGATTCTTTTTTATTCTTAGGAATCTTAAAAATCAGAATTGCCAAAAGATGGAATAGGTTTCTATGCCAAGTTAGATCATTGTCCCTGGGAATGATATAAATAAATAAATATATAAACAAACAAACACCAGCACAGGATGGTGACACACATCTTTAATCTCAACACTGGGGAGACAGAGGTAGATGGATCTTGGTGAGTTCCTGACCAGTTTGATCTACACAGTAAGTTCTAGGCCAGCCAGAGCTGCACAGTTAGACTTCACATCAAAAATAAAATAAAGCACCCCATCAGGTGTTGGTAGGTGCCTGCACTCCAGCCCAGGAGGATCACAAGTTCAAGACCACTTTGGCTACATAGTGAGTTCAAGAGCAGCCTCAGCCACACATGGAGGCCCTGTTTGAAAAATCAAAAGCTGGGGTATAACCCAGTAGTGGACAGTTTGCCTACTAGGTGCAGCATCCTGGTGCCCAACAGCTGTACCTCTAAACACATAAACCAACAAGCAGACAGAATAGCCAAGGCTTACACAGCAGCAGTAACAGGCTGTTCCTCAGTCAAACTTTGCAATTCCTTGAAATATATGATAGTAGCTCTAACCTTTTAAAATTTAGAATGTCAGAACATGATTCAAACAAAACAAACGAGCAGAGAAGCAAACTGTAAGTACATCACAAAAGTTCTCCTAGGTGTAGTGCTACATGGCTAATGAGACATAATGAGAAAGACCTGAACTCAGGAAAGACTGACCTGGATGTGACCATGAGCCATGTGCCAACAAGCATTTAGCAAACCTATATGGGTGCCAGTCACTGCCCTAGATACAGAGACTATAACTGACAGAACATCAGCCCAGTGTCTCAGAGCTCCTAGCCTACCATTTATGCAAGCCATCCACTACACACTAGTGCTACCAAAGAGGGGCCACTGGACAGCCCAGTGTGGTCCAAGACAGAATGTGAACTACTTCCTTCTAAATCTTGATTTCCCTATCTTCCTGGTTGAAGGTTAGTGAGGACTGAAAGAAACAATACATAGAAAATGCCTAATAATATTGTTGGCTCACAGCAGCTGCGTCAGTCTGTTATGTTATCAAGAAGACAATTCTCTTCTGTTTTTGCTGACCATGTACAGCTCACTCACTTAAAGCACAAGCTACTATTTGCAGAAGGCCGTCTTCAGGGAGCCGGCACAGCTTCAGCAACACATGACTCCCAGCCAGGGTCAGGGTCAGGTGAGAGGTGATGAAAAAGCAATAGAGCGACATATTAAAACAGTAACCAGGCAAAGATGGGGTCATGGACTCCATCTGACAGTACAGAAAACGTTCTCCTAGTCTGCCTATGCTCATTTGCTTCAGACAGGAAGACGTTCTCCCTCAACTATGAGAGTGAATATTAACAAATGACCTCAGTGTTCAAAAACACAGGACTACAAAATCTGTAAGTCTCAGATACAGCCATCACTGTAGAGGAACTGTGATGATACTTCCAACCCAATTAAAACAGCTGCTCTCACAGTGTGGTCCCCTGATGTGGCTGAAGCAGTGGGAGATCCCTGGGAAGGGAAGAAATGAATAGATCAAAAATTTCATAATCCTAAGGTGCTATCAGCCCTTTTCACAGTTCTTTCCCAGAGTTCACTTCACACACATGGGAGCTTCCCCAAGGTCCACCCAAGGGCTACCATCCATTGTCTGGTGTGTGTGTGTGTGTGTGTGTGTGTGTGTGTGTGTGTGTGATGGCCATGGTGTGTTCGAGTGTGGGGGCTATTGTGCATAACTATGTGCATACACAGAGGCAAGAGGAGGATCTCAAGTGTCCTGCCTGATCTGTCATTCTCCATCTAATTCCCATGATGGTCTCACACAATTTAGAAGCCAGGCTGGTGGCCTCAATCCCCAGTCCCCACCACCTCTCCAAGTGCTGGTGCTTCAGGCACATGTGCAGGCTTTTCATGGGGATGCTAGGGATCTGAACTTAGGCCTTTATGTTTGTACAACAGCTTCCCTTCCCCAGTGAACCCCAACCCCAAGATCATTATCTTGATGGCAAGTTATCGAATGTTCTGGGGTTGCTACAATTTTTTTAAGAAAAGCACTTTAAGGTACTCGAATGAGAGTGCAAAGGGGGCCATAAGACAAAAAAAGATCGCGAATCACTATACTAAATTATTCCATCCCTGGAAAAAATGAAGAGAAATGCTAAAGACCTACTATAGAAGCAGCATGCTCAGTGTGATGTTTGGGATCAAAGCACCAAGAGGAGGCTGTGGGTAGAAGGCTGTCTGTCAGCTGAATCTGAAACACAGCCAAATGAAGAACAGCATTTGGGAGGATGCGATCAACATGATACTCACATGTACAGGGAAATGAATCTGCCTCTTTCTGATCTCAACTGGAACGTTTCACTCAAATACACAGGAGCAATTCTCATCTCAACTGCCCCTTGCTGATCTGGAGAATTATGAAGACATCGTGCCAGCAAGAACTCAACAAATCAGAGTTAAAGCACAAGACAGTTTCCCTACTGCTTCTGACACAACCAAAAAGTTCTTTATGTGTAATTTCAATTTTTATATGTTCAAATTTTAAACTAAAATAGCACATAAACCTTTTATCCAAATGGTAAACATTTGGTAAAGAGAACATAAACCTCTTCCTAAAAAGCAGCTTATCAATGGCCCCATAAGAGACCAGAGGTACCTAATGAGAGGCCGGTGGCCGCAGCTGCCATGACTTCACCACTCTTGACCACCAGGAAACGGCTGCCTAGGGCACAAAGGCAATGCTGCCATTCCAGGATGCAACTGGGATTTTCAGTGTTACAACCTACAGCACAGCTTCCTCCTGAGGGGTCCTTGTTTAAAAGATGACAGAGATTGCAGGGAACTCTGTTTACTGAGCACTCGCAGCCCAGCAGATGTTGCACCAATGCCACAGGAACAATCAAGACACCATCTACACCAACTACAAGAACCCAACATACAGAAACAAGAAAGCAAACAGCAAAGGTGTTAGAGAGAGACTGTGTCTACTGTGAGAGCTCGGGGAAGACATGCAGCTGGAGGGGGAGGAAAGGTCAGAACAAGTAACTTGGAGTTGCTTTCAAAGACTTCAGTTGCATGCCCTTCAGCCTGGGCATTCAGGGTTTAGGAATCCCTATAGGAATGTGCAAGCACAGAGGCAGGTGTATACACAGGGAAGTCTACCCAGCACTGCTTATAAAATCCAACATTTAAAATAATCTAACTGCTAGAGGTGGCTCAGCAGTTAAGAGCACTGGCTGTTCTTCCAGAGGATCCAGGTTCAATTCCCACATGGTAGTTCACAGCCATCTGAATTCCAATCCCAGGGGATCTAACACCCTCTTCTGACCTCCATGGGTACCAGAGACAAACATGCAGGCAAAACACTCATATATATGAAATAAAATAAAATTTTTCTAAAATTTAAAATAACCTAAAGACCTGAACTCAAATTTGTATAGGCAGAAAATCTGTATAGTATAAAACAGGGTATAGAAAGCAGTCTAAAGGGATTTTCACAGATTCATTCACAAGGTCGGCTGTAAGTAGGGCCAATACAGTGCAGTGACTTCTATTCCTTATTTATGTATTAAAGCTATTTTACAATAGCATCAATCGGTGTGACAATTGTGTAATTAAATGCACGCGCGCGCGCGCACACACACACACACACACACACACACACACACACACACACACACACACCAGTGTGAACTGCTTCTGTGCGGTGGAGGTCAGCACAA
Source organism: Sigmodon hispidus (assembly GCA_004025045.1). Taxonomy (NCBI): domain Eukaryota; kingdom Metazoa; phylum Chordata; class Mammalia; order Rodentia; family Cricetidae; genus Sigmodon; species Sigmodon hispidus. The sequence continues at coordinate 25,491 of PVIH01003887.1, forward strand.
CACCAGAAACAGGCATGTACTAGGTAGGAAGCTGGGCTGTGATCTGGCTGCTCCCTGCCTTGGCCCTTCATCCCCAGAAAAGGAGGCCACTGAGTCACAGTGCCTCTCGGGCTTGCTGGGAAGACTCGATCTACCCTCTAGCGTATCGGTCTTTGTGTTTTCTCTCCTCTGCTCTGCTTCTCACCTTCTCACACACGTGATGTGTGTATGTGTCTGTGTGTGCAGGCACACATGCCATGATGCACGCACACAGATCAAAACACAACCTTAAGTGTTGTTCTCACCTCCTACCTTGTTTGAGGCGGTCTCTTATACTCTGCTGTACACACCAGGCTAGCTGGCCCACAAGTGTCCAGGGTTTTTCCCATCTCTGCTTCCCATCTTGCAGTAGGAGCACGGAAATTACAGGTGTGCTACCCACCCAGCTTTACATGGGTCTGTGGGTTCCAAACTTCAATCCTCACACTGGTGTGGCCATCTGTCTCCTCAGAACTGGTTTTCACGGATGCTAGCTGCAAGCCTTGAGAGGTCCTCACCAAGCATTTGCTTGTCTCTCCCTATGCTCCCACAGCACTCTGCTTACATCTCTACCTGTGTACTTCTCTCTACTCACATTAATAGTCAGCCTCCATAGTAACCTACAAACTCAAACGCAAAGATTCTACCAGCCAACTCTTAATTGCCTCAGGGCTTTGGACCTATTAAAATTCATTAAACCATTTATCTGGGAAGGGAGAAAGACAGGGAAAAAACCAGAGATTTAGAACTCTAAAATCTATACAAATCTTTAATCCTTTTTAATTGGGATTCAAGATTGAAAGATTCGGGATCCTACACTATGGCACCTCATGATAAAAAACATCTCAGGAGTATGTACTGTGTGCAGGTGCAGAGAGCAGACTGGCCAATGTTCTCAATTTTCCCAACAGCCCAGCTGCCTCACACAGAAGAGACTCTGGGGTCCCAGGTACACCTGTCTGACCCTAAGCTTGGGACGTTTTCTCTGCAATAAAGCTTTCACCTGGCAGCCCTCCTAGGGCACTGAAGGAATGGTAGTGAAGATAAGCAGGGCTGCTCCTGCGGAAGCCTGCTTACAAGGCAGTAACACCCCCGGCTGCTTGTTTTCTGGAAGTCTGGAACTGTGGTGGTTCTGGCTGTCAAGAGAATGCAGACCTGCCTGGTCCTCAAATCAGCCTCTCAGGACACAAACACACCAGTGCAGTCCACTGCTGCAAGATGTAGTGCTGTCTGTCTGCCTTACCCTGTGGAGGGAAACAGGAAGCCTGGACACAGATGTCTCTAGACTGCAGATACACATTTCTCTTAGCCAACACTGTTGTGGACTCCAGCCATAATAAGCCATGGCCCTTAGCATCACTGACTCAAGTCCTATGTGTCCTTCCAGTGACTTCTCACACATGTGGGCCACACTGGCATCCTGATCAAGTCACAAAAAGCCAAGAGAGCAAACAACAAATTCAGCAGATCTGAAAACAGGCCACCATGGAGAAGAAGAGGTGTCAGCAAAGTGGGTGGAGGCTTACTTCTCCGGGTTGTCAGGAAACTTGATGCGCAGCTCCTGGTTTTTGTATGATCTCTTTTCAAATGTGAGGATCATCTTCTTCACTGAGCTCTCGTCCAGGGGCTCCTCCTGTAACAAGGACAAGAGCTTCAGTGTTCAGGGATCTCACAGTCACGATCACTCTCGCCATGGCTCTTCTATCACCTACTGCCAGGAGCCTCTGTGGATTCAATACACAGTACATGCGTTTCCTCCCCAAGCAGAACAGTGTGAGGAGCATCACCCTGGGTGTCATGTCTAAAGCCCTGCCTTTACCCCAGGAAGCAAGGTTTCAGACAGTAAAGACTCATCCAGCAAAGGTTCAGGCACTCAGTAAATGCAGAGTAAGCAATGATGCTGGGTATTTTAGTCAATGGTTATCTTGTCCCTTTGATACACAGGCAAGAAAGAGTCAGAAACTTTAAAAGAAAAAAAAAAATGCTTAAGATCAAACCCAAGGCAGTGCCAAGGACTGCCATAGCGTCTCTTCCTCACAGCAGAGGTCACAAAGCCATCTTTCTATAGGCTGAAGCCGCTCTACTGCCTGTCCCTGCACAGCCCGTAAGGGACGAACGGCAGCTGGGAAGCTGCACACACCGCTTCATAGTCTCAGGTCTTTGTGCCTGGTCCTCCTTAGCTACAGGGAGGGAGGAAGGGAGGCAGGCAGGACATTAATAATTGGACATGATATCACATGCCTATAATCCCAACACTCAGGTAAAGGCAGAGGAACTGCCACAAGTTTACAGCCAACCTGGTCTACATAATAAATCCTAGACAGTCAGAGCTACCTAGGGAAACCCTGCCTCAAAATAGATGAATAAATATTAAATATTTTTAGAAAGCATTTTTAGGAACCTTGCTCAGAGGAAGCAGTAGAAGACTGGTACCACGGAGTTACCTAAAAAAGTAAATGACTGAATATTACATGATGAGGGGCTGGAGAAAAGGCTCAGAGGTTCCTTCCTATTCTTCAGAGATCCCAAGTTCAGTTCCTAGCACCCACACCAGGTGGCACACAACCACCTGTAATCTTAGCTTCATAGGATCTGATACCCTCTACTGGCCTCCACCAGCACCTATACCTACACACACAAGCACATGTGCACACACGCACACACACACAATCTCTTTTAGTCATTTTAAAATCCTCAATCATTTATCTTCCCCCAACACACAACATACAGAGAAATTGCAGAAATGTGTCTTCAGCTCACTTTCCAGTTTAAATTAATGTAGCAGGGTACCTCGCCCCTCTAACACCTTCCCAGCTTCCGGCTTCTCTGCTCTACAGAAACGGCCGTAACTCACATCTAAAAGCAATAAAGAAACTGCTTTTAGGAGAAGTTCAAATAGATCGTTTTGGAAAGTACTGAATCATCCTATAATTCTGTAAGGACTCAGAAATACTAGCTATTATTTTATTATGAAATCTCAATGTTCTTCCTATATTGGGTTTTAAGTGGGAAAAACCTATACATTCATTTTGAGCATGATACATTTCTTCGATTTTATCGACCTCTGGATCTGAAAACACTCTGCTGGGCTCACGTCCCTCTCAGGTCTACGGTCCAAGTGGGAGTCCCCAATATGGTGAAAGCCAAAGTCAGTGTCTGGCTTGGTTAGAACTCAGAGCCTGAACTCCCTCCATACCAACCACAGAGCAACAAATCCTCACTAAGAAATCCCACAAGGCCTTAACAAGTCTAGCTCATGCCTCTTCATCAGTCTTTCCTAAATTCATCACCTAATGTCTGCAATAAAATCCCAAATCCTTCACATAGCCGAGAGAAAGAAAGTCTGGAAGGATCTGGTCCAGCTAATGCCTCAACTTCAAATCAGGGCAGACAGATAGCTGGAGAGGCCACTCAGCAGTTAAGATCACTGGCTGCTCTCCCAGAGGACCCAGGTTTGATTCCCAGCACCCACAAGGCAACTCACAACTATCTGTAACTTCAGGTCCAGGGGATCCAATGCCCTTTTCTGGCCTCTAAGGGAACCATATATGTACTCATACTAGAGGCAAAACACCTGTATGAATGAAATAAAATTATCTAAAATTAAAAAGCAACAACAGGTCAGACATAATACCCTGTAGATGGCCCATGCCTTCTCGCTTACTGCTGATTCTTTAGTACCTGGCTCATCACAGACACCCAGTGAAGATCTGCTGAATAGAGGGAGGGAGGGCTGGAATGAAAATGTTTGCTGGATCTTTCAAGGTCAGAAAGATGACCTGAAAAAACTGTGTACATAAAAATGTTTGGTGAACTCCAGTAATGAATAATGATGCTGTTCTTAATAGCAAGAGACACAGCATAGCCAGCATACCAAGAAGGTTTAGCAATGGAACCTGCCTAGGGAGCGGCTAACTCACCTTCCAGCCTCCACAGCAACTGTCTTTCCTCCTTCCCTCGCTATCACTGGGAGCACTCGGAGGGAACGATATTCATGAGAGTGCAGTTCTTGTGGGATTTCCAGCATCCCAGCCTCTCAGGGTTTGCCTTCCCTCTCGAATTCCTCTCCAACCCGGAGAACGGAATTATCAGTCTTAGTCACTAGCCTCAGCAGCATCTCCAATAGCTCAACGTCAGAAAGCAGCAGGAGATTTCAGAAAGATGAATGCTGGTGATGTAGCACAAAAAGGACAATAATATTTTACAAGCCCATGTGACCACAGGGGCAAGCACCACTTGTTTCCCATCAGACGGGACTTTGGTAGCAGCAAGAAAGTAACTGGACTTTTAGCCGTTTGTGTGTCATTTTCACACAGTGATCTTTGCCCCTGTCCCTTAACAGAAAGGTTGCCCCCCATGACATTTGTCTCCCAGGTTAGAAACTGTCCCGGTCCCCCAAAGCCATCTACACAGCAATTCCACCTCTCAATTAACTACAGGATAAACAGGTTTAGCAGAAGGCAGATGAAGGAGAGGGCGTACCAGCTACACACAAGGTGGAAGCCCTTCGAGGCTGCTGCCCTCTGAGAGGGAGTTCAGGACTTCCGACTCTCTCCCACAGACGCCTCGAATGCGAATGTTTTTAGGGGCAGAATCTGAGACACTGATGCTGGTTGAGAGCCCGAAGAAGGGGCTACTGTAGTAACCAAGAAAAGACCTGTTCCAAGTACAAATTAAGGTTTCCTTCTTCTCGGATTCATGTTCCTGCCTCATTTTTAAAAGCCAAACTTAGCATCATGTCTTTGAGGGAACTAGAAACAGCTGGCTCTTAAAAATTCATTTCCATAATTCATATTGAGCAAAATGCCAGAGTGAAACTGCATATAAGTTAGCACTTAAGGGTTTAAAAAGACACAAGGTAAGGTCATTTTGTTTTAATCGCTGATATTGTACCTCTGTCCTTCTCTGCTCCATTCATTTACTCATTCAATAAATATTTATTAGGGCCTATGAAGAGCTAGATGTTGCTCCATGTGCCAGTCATAGCTGTGAACAAAACAGAGCCAGACCATTTTTATGGGAGGCCAAGGGAGGAAAGCAAATGGATTTCAAACCACGATTCATGCTGTGAAGGCTATATACACAATCAGTGAAAAGAAAATTGAAAATGGCCTGCAGGGCCACCTCAGAGATGGGACAGGCTTCCTGGAGGAGAAAGCACCTGATCTAGACCTAATGGGAAGAATCCAGGCACATGAGACATAAGGGGAGATTTTTCAAGGCACAGGGCAGGATTGAGTAAGACAGCCCTAGGTTCTGCCTTCCTTCAGCTGATGGACTGAGAAAGGTCTTGCTATATTTCCAGGGCTCATCTTGAACTCTTGGGCCCAAATGATCCTCTTACCTCAGCTAACAGTACAGGCATGAGCCACCATGCTTCAACAAGACCCGAATAGCTAATCTAAGAGTACTTCGAACTTCATTCTTAAAAGTCCTACTACCTGTGTGACTGACAGGATTTGACATTTCTTTTAGATTACAGACTATATTCAGAAATGATGGCTCTTTTGCATGTCCTCAGAATGGCTGTTAGGAAGCTCTCTCCAGCCCTTTCCTGTCAACACCAGCCACGTTTCGTTCCTGGCTTGTTCCTCTTTGTTCCCTCCATGTTCCTGGCAAATCCTTTTCCCAACTCCACTATCCCACCCAACCTTTGCCGCAGCATTCTGAGGCAGATATTACAGCTTAAGCTCATTCTTAACCTCATTTTACAGATGAGACAGAGAGGCTCAGGGTACTACTATCCTGTCCTCAGTTAAGCCACAGAGGGTGTGTCAGGGTCCCTCCTGCCCAACTCTGGTTCACTACCTCCTCTTCTTCCTCCTCGCCATCCCTATCAATAATCTGCAGCAGCCTTTTCTTATCGTCATCTGTTTCTTCAGCTGCTGTGGTCTCCTCCTCTCGATAGCGGCCGCGTTCTCGAGGACCAGTCTGCTTGCGACGCGTCTTCAATTCTTCTTCTTCATCATCTCGGGGTCGTTTTGTGCCCCTGTTGGGCTGAGAAAAAGAAAAGAAACTTAGTACATTAGAGCTGAAAAAGAGACAGGCAGAGAGGCATGGAGGCATATACCTTTAATCCAAGGAACTCGGGATGCAGTCAGGCTGATCTCTGAGGTTGAGGCCAGCCTGGTCTACAGAATGAGTTCCAGGACATCCAGGGCTACACAGAGAAACCCTGCCTCATCAGTGTGAATGTGTATGGGGAGAATATAGACATTAAGCATTGTAAAAGCATCCCAAGATTCTGATAGCAAAGTGCCATCTGTGGCTTACCTTTCCCACAGAACAGTGAGGCTAGTTCTATGAAGTTTCAGACCCTTAATGGTTTTTGCAAGCACACCATGACCAACAAGCTTTTATTTATTTATGTATTTTAAATGAGGTTATTCGACTTTACAAGATTCCCAGCATATATAGAAATCATAAAAGGAAAGGCCACCCTGACATGGGGTTACCAACTTAGGCTCACTTTCCCTGCAACATACAATCCCCAGCCTCCAGCCCTCAGCACATCTCTTCTACTAAGTTCAGAAAGTAATCGTAGGTAACTTCCAAGTCTACTGTGCCTCAGATTTTTCTATGCAGGAGAACAGATAGCCAGAGGCCAGGCAAGTGTTCACCACTCCTCAAAAGAACATACAGAAACGGCTAAGAGATAAAGAAGAGGAGAAAGTCCCAAGGTGATTAATCAGGAAACACAAATGAAACCATGAGGTATCGTCTGTTAGAACAGCTAAGGAGATGTGGAGAAGTGGAAACCCTGAGAGTGCCTGGTTGGTGGGCATGTATGTGAATTAACCTGGCCACTATGGAAAACAGTGTGGAGGCTTGTTAGAAAACTGAAATCAGAATGACCACCATATGATCCGGCAGTCTCCAAAGGAAGTGAAGTCAGTACTCAGCCAGAGGAAGAAAGGCTGTCACTACCAATATGACTGTGGGCATATTCCACAACTGGTCAACCTGGAAGACATTTCTGCTGAGTCAAATGCTACATGATCTCCTTTATAGACAAGAGCTCAGAAGCAGTGACTAGAAGAATAGTTAGGAATGAGTGGAAGAATTACCTTTAGTGAGCGGACTGGTATCTGCAACACATACTAACACCCTGCATCCTTCAAATTTGAAAAAAGAAATTAAATTTTCTCCACAAAAAGTACACAGTGATAGATCTGTTAATTCTCCTGATTTAATCATTCTACATTGCAAACATTGTTACATTAGCCGGTTATGTGCCATAAAGGAGAGAGATAACATCTATGGGTTCCTAAGATTTTAATAATTCACCATATAAGCGGGCCACTGATCGATCAGGGCTGTAGGACAAGGGATTGGGAGTCTTGTTTCTCCTGACAGCCCCTTGCAGGAGCTGAAGTGAAGTTTATAAACACAAAAATCACTAACATTTGTTGTCAAGTTACAGTTGCGATTTTCACCAATCAGGATTTAGAGACTAGGGGCTTCCTTGAACATTCCATCACTGTTGGGCGCCATACAATGCAAGCCTTTCAATCCAACCAGTCAGAGTCATTTGTCCCTTCTGTGGTTAGGGTCAGCCATAATGTTTCTAGAGAACTAAAGACGTGTAATGACTATTTCTATGGTTTAGAGAGGAGGTGGGTCAGCCACTGGAAAATTCTCAGCTCCCCTAGGGCTTGGAAACCTGAAGTAAAATGAAGTCTAAAGTCAAAAGAGCGGTACTCAGGACAAGGTGCCTTTGTCTGCTCCCTTCAATACACTGAAATACACTGTGCTCTATACACAGAGTTGTCAATTTAAAAAAATTGGCTGAAGAGACGACTCAGTGGATAGCGCACTTGCTGCACACACATGAAGATCTGTGCTCAGACTCCAGCACATATGTGAGAAACACCTGGGCATTGCTGTACAGGCATCTGTCACCCAGCACAAGAGGCTAGCTGCCAGTCCAACTCCAGGACGCCTAACTCCAGGTCTGACTCAGGGAAATAAGAAGAGAGACAGAACAGGACACCTGCTCTGGCCTCCATGCACATACACATATGCATTTTAAATTTTCATTAGTTTTTAATTATGTGTTTGGATGTATGTGCACATGAGTGTGAATGTCTACAGGTTGGAAGACACAGTAGGAGCTCCAGAAACTGGGGCTGAAGGAGACTGTAAGCTGCCTGATGTGGGTGCTAGGGGCTGAACTTGGTCCTCTAGGGGCTGAACTTGGTCCTCTCCAAGAGCAGCACATGCTTGTAACAGCTCAGCCTCCTCTCTCTCCAGCCCCAAGATAGTTTTCAAAAATAAACATTTTCTGGAAGTAAAGTATGAAGAAGGTGGTAAAGCCTTTAGGGTTAGGGAACTGATGCTTCCTGATTTCTAAGGGACACCTGGGGCTTCCCTGTTCCTTTACTAAATTAGAATAAAGCAGGCCACTGAGGAGAAGCAACATGGCAGACACCAAATGGCCCCGTCTCACCGTTCAGCTCAGCTCAGCTTGTCACTAGCACAACTTGGGGCATATGGTCTGCCTCCCTAAACCTCAGCTTCCAATAATGCAAATAAGGATAACCCTTTCCTTGTGAACTGTAGAAGGCTGTTTTTAAAGGGAAAGTACCAAACAAAGAAAATGACCACTGGGGCATTCCACCTGACTGGGTCTTCAGGACACCTGAGATGGGCTCCTTCAGGATGTTTCCTTCTGCAATGACAACTGCAGCACTATGATGGTGTGATAATGCAGTGTGGGTTGTTACTACCAAACAAGAAAATGCGGTGCTCACCGACACCCTGCTAAGGTGTCTGGTAATAACAGACAAACTTTCATCATGCACATCACACATCTTGCCGTGTGACTGCCACTGAATTGCAGCACGCTGGGGGTGCGAAGTCATTCATTCTCTGTCCATGTGAATCCTGCTGGTTCTACATACAGGTGCTTCAGCGAGTCTGAACAGAGCGTGTTCAGAAGAATGAGACCACCTGCTATTTTCCACTCTCTGCTGAGTCTCCCTGGGACACACCCAACCTTGTATTGCCTGTCATTGCTGTTCTACCCTTAAAGGGGGGAGGGGTCCCCACAGGCCAGTAGCTAGAGACTTCAAGATGCTTTCATGTGGGAAGGAAAAGGAGAGAACTGCATCCTCAAGGAACCAGGCTTCAAATGGAAGTTCGGAGCTCCCCAGCAGGTAAGGAACTCCAACCTCCAGGGAACAGGAATCTTTCAGACTCATAAAACAAGCCCTGCTGCGACTGTGATTCGTGGGAGCCCGCTGAGCCTGCCACAGCCAAGTCAAGGCTTGAGTTCCAGAGTTCTCCAGGAAGAGGGATTTCAGGACAGAGAAAAGGTGGTGGGGCAACAATTAGCAGGGGCAGCTGAGCGCTGCCACCACCCAGAGCAGATTAGAAACAACCGTGGTCTTGTCCCTTTAGAACCCGCTTCTCTAAGGTCAGGAACTTCATCCTCACCTCTAATAATCCACTGAAATAGCACTTTCCTTGGCCAGCACTTTAATCCACCACATCTCTGGGGACCAGAAGTAGTTAACAGTTCTGTTGTATTATCAGGGAAAAGGATGTCTGGGGTGTCAGCTAGCTCTCAATAAACACTTTCAGAGACAAGCTGATCCCTTCTGAAGTGGCACACTGGAGAAGGTGTCCATCCACCTTGATTATGCGACTCTCAGTGACACAGTTCCGAGGGACTTAATGTACCCACAGATATAAGCCATGAAAGACCTTGGTTAAATTAAAGTAGCATTTTATTAAATCATTAACAACAAAAACTTGCCAAGAGATTTCTAAGGCATGAAACTCTATAATCAGGTGGCCCAGCAGAAGCCCCACGTTTCCAGCTGGGTGCCACCTAAACTCGGTCTTGGGGAGAGGCAGGGCCAGTGCAAAGAAGCAGCTAGCACCTTCTGACTGCTCTATCTCAACACCACACATACAGCATCAGTTCCTCTTGGGCTTGGCCTAGCAGAGCCACAGCCACCCCTCTCTCTCAGCATCAACCCTGATGTCTGATTTACATTTTCCCTGAGAAGCAAGAATTTGCCCTTCACTCCCTGACTGTCTCTTTTTCAAAAGCCAACTTTTTCAACAGAGGTTCCGCTCAGACTTAAGCTCTAAATTCTGAGCTGGGTGTGGCTCCTGAATACGTATTTACTAAGTGCTGACTGTATCTGAGGCTTTGTACAGGACAGGGCAGATGAGCGCACCACCCAAGACAGACACTGCCTTGCTAGCATCTTGCAGTCCAGAATGGGGGACAATCAAATACAGTGCAAAGCCAATGGCATGAATATTTTTTAACAGTCACATTTTTAAAAGTAAAAGCAAACAGGTAAAATTAATTTTAGTAGATATTTTATTAAGTACAATATGCTTAAAATAGCAACTTAATATGTAGTCAATAGTTTAAAATGTTAGCTTACCCCCCCCCCTTTTTTTTAAATACTAAGCCCTTTGGCACATGGTTCACCCACTCACACTCAGCTCACTACACACCAGCCCCATTTCATGTGCAGGCTGCCATCACACTGCTTCCTGGCCTAACCAGAACCAACTTCCAGCAACAATGAATACAGCAGGGGCTCTTAGAAAGCTCCGAAAACCCAGGAAGCAAACTCCAAAACCTCACTAGAATAAACTTCTTGACTCCATTTCTCCAGCCTGTACCCCTGTGAGAGAGCAACTGATGACCCACAAACCCAGCTGTCAGGGGAAGAAGCTCAGGGCTGCCAGCTGACTTCACTGCAGGCAATCAAAGCACCGCTGTTCCAAACAACAGAAGCTTGCCAGAGGTCAGAGTTCAGGCACACACCCTTCTCATGTCACATACAGCCAATCTCAAGAGGATTAAGCCATTCTTACCAGTCACCTCTGGAGATAAATCTGCTCAGGTCCCTGAAAGATATGTGGCATCTCTCAAGATGAAGAAATGACAAAAGCAACCATTCTTAATAAAGCCATTTCTCTGCTTCATCTGCCCACAGAACTGGAGAGAAAGGATTGACTCTTAACTTGTAAGGCTCCAGAATACCAGCCTTCTCCGTAGATCCCAGCCTTCCTCCCACAGCCACATAAAAAGCTCCCTGAGCACCTGCCACCATCCAACCACATGGGCAGTGTGGCATTTTGAGGACACAAGGACTCAACTCTCTCAAACTTACAGGAGGCCTCAAGGTCACACATATGCCCAAACGGTAACCCCACTGTACAGTATGGGTTTGTGTAAGCACGCACTGTGTACCTCCTCATCCTCCCTCTCCAACCCTTGGAAGTGGAAATCAAGACATCATCACAAAAGCTTTCAAAGAGTTAAAAAATTAAGTAAGCAAACTGCCTGCAATACTCCCTGTGTACCCAGACAATATCCAACCTAAGCTTTAGGTTTCATTTCCCCCTCTCTATTTTTTTTTAATTAAAAAGCAGTGAGAAGCTGCAGCTATAATGAGGGGCTGTGGGAACATGCAGTTATATTGGACTCAAAGTAATGTACCATAGGAAGAGGCTACATCACCAGAACGAAGCCTAAATTAAAACTCCACCATGAAACCCACTCCATTTCCTCTGAGCGTGCAATCTGTATTATCACATTTATGGTCTGTCTCGACCTCAATTAGACTTAGGGGTTGGGGGTGGGGAGACAACTTCTATAGTAAGCAATAATGGTATCATTATGATAAATTATGAAAACATAACAGTGCAATTATTAATGCACAGCACATGTGCACTGGTATATAACAGTGGAAATGTATGTGCATGTATCTAAAGAGAGTGTAGCATTCCAAGCTACCTGGCTAAGGAAATAATTTATGAAAAATAACAATCACAGAGCACACATAATTCCATAAGGGAACTAGAAAACATCAATAGAAGCTTTCTATGACCTTGAAATAAACCAAGAATTCTTCACCTAGCAACAAAGAGCTCAGATAATCTCAGAGAAGAGTCTACCCAGCGAGGTGTACATGCTCTTGCTTAAGTTTCAGGTTGATAGAAAGAAGTCAAAGGTTTGAGGTGGAAAACAGAAGTCTGACTAGGAACCCAGCCCAGTGGGTTTAAGCAACTTGTCTATAGTGAGCAAGAGCTTATTCCCAATGCAGTGGGCTCCTTTTCCGTTCTCCCCCAAGACTAATGGGAAATAAGAGACTGTTGGTATCACTGGGCAGCACGCAAAGCCCCTATATAAGATAAGAACATGGATTGGTCCTCATGTGCAACCTACAGCTAGCAGCCATCAACAAAATGATTCCAATAAATGATGGCCACGGCCAGTGACCCGACCTGTCTGCCACCCTAAGTAGAGAATGAGTTTAGAGTTAAACCCTGCTTCTTCTGCTTAACAGCCCTGGGTGACAACTATAAACCGAGATTAATAACTCCTCTCATGGATATTTCTGATACTTATCTACTCATAAAGGTGATGTTTCTTTCTACAACACAAGGCATGGTGTGGCCCATAGAAGATGCACAGAGCTCCTTATCTTTGTGACACCTGATTCAAAAATCCTCAAGGCTGAGGTAGAAGGGAGCTCTGAACACTACTGGACCTTAAAATGTGGATTCCTGGGTGGGAGGTGTAGCTCAGGGGTAGAGTTCAATTCCCACTATTGCTGGGGGGGGGGAATAGCTCCCTCCCCCCAAAAAAAAGAATAAAAAAAAGGATTGCTTCTGAATAACAAAATTTTAGTTACTTTCCAGAGTGGAATTACAGGTAACTTTGCCCAGCTGCCCATTTTGGCAGCCAATGACAGAGGAAGAGCAAGCAAATGACTACCTCTTTGGTGGTAGTTTCCCTGTGGTTTGTTTTGAGAATTGTTAATAAAGAGTTGACTCTGTAGCTACTCTATGGGAAATGCCTGCCCACACCCTGCCACGGCTCTTCCTAGGCACTGGAGTCCATGTGAGCTCTAGGCACCTCCATGTCAATCAATCTGTTTGCAGCCTGAATCCTCCTTAAGAGCATCTCTGGGTAGACACAGGCAGGGACCCTGCTGATACATGCCTTCCCTCCTTCCCCATCTTTGGATCTTCCCTTCAGCATTAACCATGCTGAGGAAAACCCTTCAGACTTGCAGTCTCCTCTGATCCCTGTCCTTGCCTTTGAAGGACAAGTCCAGCCTGACTCTCACATATGGGCTTTAAAAATAAGCACTAGTTGAAGACAGCAATCCTATCTGCCTCCTCCTTCCCCGCCGTCTTTGCTTCCAATAGAAAAGTGGGTGTGTAGCACGGAGGAGAAAGGGGAGCATACACATAATTAAATTCCTCCTACCATGACTTTGGGATTTTATCATTTTAAAATGTCCTAATACCCTGTGAAATAATTAGACATTTGGAATGTCACAGCCCAAGCTTGGAGATGGATTGGTCTAACCAATCTGAACTGTTCTCAAATCATCGGCTGTTAACCTCTCCTGATTACCTTTTGTCAAAATAAAAGGTAGTTTTCAAACATTCGCTCTTACCAGATGGTAGTAAGTGGCCCGACTCAGAAGCTGCAGATAAGCTGCAGTAATGAGTTCCCTGCCTGCACTGGCTGCACACTCACTGGTGACATTTTACAGTGAGGACTTCTGGCTCAATCAATATTTGCAGGCATGAAACCTGCCAAAGTTAACATCAGGGCTCCCTTGCAAATTTGCTTAAGGCACAACTGAAAAGGCTTATAGTCTCTTCCACAGCAACTACCACCAGCCAAAATTCATAATTAGAGATCAAAGCAATCAGAGACAGAAAATCCCCCCCACCCAAGGCCTGTGGGATGACTAAACAGATCACTTTCCAAAGAGTCCTGTGTAAACTAAGGGCAAACCAGGGAGAGGAGGGGGGCCAGCCAGTCACACTTTTAAGAAATAGCTATGCATAATTTGCCTTTGTAAAGTCACAGGAGTTAGACTTGAACATTACCAATGACTAGTGGCTATCTCCTAACCTGTATTTTTGGAAGGCAGCTACTATACCATCAATTTGGACATCTCCCTGTATTTCCGAAAGAAAAAACACGTACCAAGTGCTTCAAGTCCTACAGAAAAGTCACTCCAAAATAAAAAATAGAACCTCCTGCTATTTTCAATCAACAACAAACATACAAAAGTACAGAGGCAACAGAAACTACTGAGCAATCTGTTTTAACCCAGGGTAAGATGGTGGACTGGAAGTCTCCTTCCTGTGACCTAATAAAAGTGAAGGGTCAGCAGAGAAAAAAAAAAATAGAATGTCTGCCAAACAGAGAAAAAGAGGGCAAGCTTCAGAAATTCACAAAGGAACTACAGGATACCTACAGAGCGTGGAGAAGGGGCAGGGGACACAGTAAAGAGACGCCAAAGCCAAACCCAGCTCCAGACAGAAGCTTCTGGCAGGGACAGACAGCAGAAGAATTTAACATCAGGCAGGTGGCTGGGCTGAGGAGACAGTAGCAAACCCACTACCTTTGAGAAAAGCACACAGAACTCAGGAGCCTCAAAACCAGTTTCTGGATAGTGAGAGAGTAGTTCCTCTGGCAGACAGTGAAGAGGAATTCCATTTTGTCTCTCTGTGTAACTGACTTCATGGGCAGGAACCTGATACCATCTTAAAAGAGAATCCATTGTCTGAAAGTGTTCTACTCTGGAAGCCTGAGAACAAAAGAACCCACAAGTCTGAGAGTCTCAAGCTAATCTGCCACAGCCCTCCATGAGAGACAACCTTGGGGTTTGTGGAGAGCGGGAGAGCCAGACGCTGACAAGCCAAAAGTGCAGGCTACGGGATGCTTGGCTTGGGCAGTGAAGTGCACAGGGAAGGAACAAACTTCACCTCAGCAGGTGGCAGCACCCACCGAGCTGCTGTTACTGCCCTAAACAAGCCCTGAAGACTGAAGCTCAGGCAGGCTACACAGAGCTGTACCCTTGTGTCAAGGTGATCAATAGTGAGGTCTTCAAAGCACAGAGACTGCCTCTGCTTGTGAGATCTCAGGGCCAGGGCTGCTCCCAATATCCCCAGTGTCTTGGGAGACACAGACAGTCACAGACAGACGGACACGTGCGTGCTCACACACACACACACACACACACACACACACACACACACACACACACACACACACACCAGATACTCCAGGAGGTAAGAGCTAAGTACCATTGTCAGTCAGCAGCAGCTCCTGGTACCCAGAGAAGGGAAGCAGCTGGAGTGAACAGTTCTAGAGAACAGACACTTATCCGAACTGGCCCAACACCAGGAAGACAAGAGACTCTTCCCCGTGAGCAGTACCAGCAGGATCTGTGCACTAAGGGCCCCGACAGACTCTGCAAACACCTCATCACCTTCTTCCCTTGTCCCATGCTTCCCACCCTTTCCTATGTTACTCTCCAAGCAGCTATTTTTTTACTTTAATATTTTAGAATGCTTATTTCCCTTCACACTTTCATCTCTCTTTGACCCCTGAGCAATGGCTTTTCTCTTCCTTTCCCACATCCAGTCTCTACTCCCCGAGCCTCCCTCCCTCCCTCCTCCAATACATACAGCAGCACGACAATTTCATCTTGTAGCTTGTCTTAGTGACTTGTTTATTGCTATAAGACACAATGACTTATAAAACAGTTTAAATGAGCTTATGGTTCCAGAGAGTGAGAGTCCAAACAGGCACAGCTGAGAGTGTATGACAGACAGACAGACAGAGAATGACATGAAACCTCAAAGCCTGTCTGTCTCTAGTGACACACCTCCTTCATCAAGGTCACATTTCTGAATCCTTCCCAAACAGTCCCACCAACTGGGAACAAAGTATTCAAACATATGAACCTATGAGGGTTGTTCTCATTCAAAACACCATGTTGGGGTTGTTTTCCATTAAAACAAACAAAAACACATGTGTCTTATTTTCTATTTCATTTTCTACATTTATCAACTTGATTTTCCAAATTTCTCATTATTGAGAAAGTTTCATTTCTTTCTTTATCATTTTTAATCTACCCACCCCCATCTTTTTAACACTGAAATGTATGAGTGACTGTCTGCATCTGCACTATGTGCCCAAGGAGGACAGAGCAGAGCACTGGATCCCCCGGAACTAGGGTTCAGGTGGTTATGAGGCACCACACCTGTGCTGGGAACCAAATCTAGGTTTTCTGCAAGAGCAGCTAGTACCTTGAGCCATGTTCCAGACCCGTTTCTAATTTCTGAGTTTTTCCTTTCAAAACACTCTTCTTCATCCCTCTTCTTTCTTTCTTTCTTTTTTTTTATTTATTCCTTCCCTGCCTGCTTCATCCCATCCATTTCCACATTTACCCTAAGTAATTTTAAGTTCCATGACATCGTTTATTTTCTCATTTTCTGATTTATGGTAACTGGTGATATACTAGTAACTTTATTTCACTATATGTGCATTTTCATATCTTACATGGTTTGATGAGGCTGCTATTGTCACAGTCTGTTTACTCCCTACAGGCTGCTCAATAAGGCTTCCCAAATAAAACCAAATGAGAATATGATCAGCACCACAGAAGTACACACACACACACACAGCAGCAGCTAGGCAATATGACCCTTCCAAATGATAACTCTTTAATTATTAAATTCAAAGGCCCTAAAGTAGGTAAAATGCTAATAATTTCAAAAGGTTGAGTTTACTAACAAAATGAGTAAAGAGGACACAGTCAAAAAGACGGAATCAAGCCAGGTGTCAAGAAAGTTGGTAACATATTGGAAAAAGTCAGCAAAGTGGATAAGTAAATAAGCAATATAGATGAAAAAGCCAGAATCATGGAAGAAAAAATTCAGTAAGGAAATTAAATTTTTGAGGTGAAAAACAAAACAAACAAACGAACAAAAACCCCAGAAACACTGAAAGCAAACACCTCTAGTGGACCAAATTAAAACAGCATAGTGGAAGATGCATCAGTAGACGACCAGGCAGAGGAAAGAACTTGAAGCATAGCCAAGGCCACGGAAACACTGTATTCAAACTCCAACAAGGAAAAGAAAAAAGCAGTCACATCCACAACACCCAAAAGCTTTGAAATATGATCAAGAAATGGAGCCATGACCGAATCCATATGACTAAAAAAGGAGGCAAGATCAAAGACTGCAGACATGGAGGATCTATATATGAAATTAAAGTGAAAAGTCCCATATCTAGAGGAAGAAATGGACACCCAAAATGGACATTTAGAACCTCAAATGGACACAACTACATAAAAACCTCTCTACAACATAACATAACCAAGAAATCAGAAATCTAACACAAAGAAACATTAAAGAGGCAAGAGAAAAACTCCAACTTCCCTACAAAGAAAAACACACCAGGTCAGCTTCAGATCTCCTATCAGTGACATTCCAGCCCCTGAAAGTTAACCAAAGAGGATGCTATACCCAGCAGGCGGGCAGAAACCCTGACAGAAAAATGAGGACATTTCAAGAGAAGCACAATGAAGGTAGTTATGAAAACCAAGTCAGCACTTGAAACAAAATACTTAACAGAATACTAATCACAGAGTCTCAATCACAAAAACAGAGGAGAATGAACTTTCATAAGAATGAGTGAACAGACAAACTGGGAAGGAATCCACATGTCCAAGACAGACCAAACACCTAACACCACTGAGGAAGATGAAAGAGCACTGATCCAATGGCAATCAGAATAGAGGAGGAGGAGGAGGAGGAGGAGGAGGAGGAGGAGGAGGAGAAATAATAATCCCAGGAATTACAAACACTTCTCAATAACAACCTTAAATATGAACAGCTTAAATTATAAACAAAGACTCGGACTGGCTGACTGTATTAAAAACTAGGTCTGAGAAACACACAACACTGGAAAAGACGCCCGACTGGGAGTAGGCGGACAGAGGTCAGTCCATCAGTGAGCGAAGCTTCGGACAAGCTGATGCAGCTACTCTGCTAACTGGCAGGCTTCACACTAGACAGAAGAGATTTCATTTGTAATGCAACTGTGCATTAGTAAAGGGGATAAAAATAATCAAGAACTATAACTAGGGCAGAGGATGTAGTTAGGTTAGCAGAGCGTTTGCCTAAAATGCACAAAGCCCCGGGTTTGATCCCCAACACCATACAAACCAAGAGTGTTGACACACATGTCACCCCAGGCGAAGAAAGCAGAGAAAGGGAGGGTCAGAGAAGTTCAAGACACTCTCAGCGACATTCCAGGCCCAGCTTGGGATACTTATCATACCTAACAATCTATCTTTAAAAAGTAAGTAAGTATTTTAAAGAGCCTATGACAATTATAGATATATATGCACCAAACACCAAGGCTCCCAATTTCACCAAACAAATGAGCATGAAAGGCACTGATATAACAGTGGATAACTTCAATACCCCACTCTCATCTTTATCCTATTTTCATTACCGTTTGTGTTTGTGTGTGTGTGGGGGGTGCATGTGTGGAGGTCAGAGGACAACTTGTGGGAATCAGTTCTTCTCCTCTTTGTGGGTTCTGGGGGTTGAGTTCAGGCCACCAGGCTGAGTGGCCTGCTCCTGTGCTTCTGAGCCATCTCCCCACATCCACTCTTATCATCAGATAAGTCACCAAAATAAAAAGCAACAGAGAAACGTCAGACTACACTACATTGCAGGTAACTCAGAAGGACCAACAGACTACTAGAGCCAACAGAAATGGAATTCACAGTCTTCTGAGCAGCACAGGGAACATTCCCTTGAGGCCTGCATTCTAGGCCTCAAACAATTAGTAAATAGTGATAATTTCTTATATTCTATTAGATCATAATGGAATAAAACTAAAAATCAATAAAAACATTAACTATAGAAAGAACTCAAGTATTTGGAGGCTGAAAGATACACTCTTGAATGACAATAGGTCACTGAAGAAATGAGGAAATAAAGAATTTCTTGAGCACTAGCTTCACTACTTAAAGTATTTAACACATAGGGCAGGGGCTAGAGAAATGGTTCAGTCAGCGTCTGCCACATAAGCGTGAGGACCCAAGTTCGAATCCCCAGAGCTCATATTTAAAAAAAAAGAAAAAAAATGTCAATGTGCACCTGTAATCCCAGTGCTGGGGGCAGAGAAAGAGAGATTCCTGGAGCACATGGGCCAGCCAGTCAAAACTGAATCAGTGAGCACCAGGTTTAGTGACATGACCCTAATCTCAGAAAATAAAGTAGAAAAACACCTGATATTGGCCTCCAGTCTCTGCACGCACCCACGCACACACGCACGCACGCAGGCACCCCATATACAAATTCCTAGCAAAGCTGAAGAGATGGCTCAGAGGTTAAGAGCATTAACTGTTCTTCCAGAGGACCTGAGTTCAATTCTCAGCAACCACATGGTGGCTCACAGCCATCTATAATGACATCTGGTGCCCTCTTCTGGTGTGCAGGCAAACAAAAGCCAGAATGAACACTGTATACATAACAAATAAATAAACTTTTAAAAAAATTTTTAAAAACCAAATTCCTTGCAACATATAAAAATAAGAACACAATTTGCAGAACCTTTGGGATACAACTAAGACTGAGATGAGAAGAAATTAGAAAGCTTCTGCACACACAGGACACAAACACTATAGGGGGAGAGAGCCTACAGTATGTGTGTGGGGGGGAATATTTGCTAACTATATATTGTACAGAGGATTATTATATGGAATATATAATGACCCACAAAAATTATATACCAAAAGTTTATCCAATATATGAATAGGCTAATCAATTAAACAGCCAATTCTCAAAAGAACATAAATGGCCAAGAAAATACCTGAAAAGTGTTCAATGTCTTTAGTCACCAGAAACAATGGAAATCAAACTGCTCTGAGACCCCTCCCTCCTCAATCAGAACAGCTGTCACATACAAATGGCAACAAAGGCTGTCAACAAAATGGGAAAAGAAGAACCTTTATTCACTGCTGGTAGAAATGTAAACTTGTTTAGCCATTCTGGAGATCAGTGTAGAAGTACTCCCCAAAACACAAAAGCTGGAACTACCATATGAGCCAGCTACACCACGCCTGGGTATTAACCCAGAAGCCCCTATATCCTACCACAGAGACACTTGGACACCCATGTTTCCTGCTGCTCTGTTCTCAATAGCCAGGAAATGGAAGCAATCTAGATGTCTATCAACATACAACTTCATAAAGAAAATGTTACACATACGCACAATGGAGCTTTTATTCAGCCATAAAGAAAAATGAAATTACATCCTTGCTACAACGGATGCAATTGCTGGAGATCATTATGTTAGACAAAATTAGTCAGACTCAGAAAGACACCCCATTTTCTTCACGTGGAGTCTAGATTTGAGAGAGACGAGGGGGGGTGGGTAGAAAGGGAACTGTGGGAAGAGAGGAGAGAGAAAGCAATGGGTGAGTAACAAAATACTTGTGTCATGAAAGCAAGAGGGACTGACTGAAGGAAGGAAGGAAAGCAGCAGGGAGCCACGAGGGCCGGGGAGAAGCAAGAGCACAGAATCCAGTGACAAGTGTGCATGAAGTACCACAATGAATCCAGTACATTGGATGCCAACTTTAAAAATTTAAAGTCTTCATTTAAAAAGGCCAAAAATCAAAGTTACCAACAGTCCCCTTTATGATCTGCACTCTGATTGGCTGACAGGCAAGGCAGATGTGATTTATGATTCAGATCACTAGTCATGAAGACTGTACTTAATCTAATTTTCCTCCCTCAAAAAACTTTTATTCCTTGTTAAAAGCCAGAATATATATTCATCTTCCCTCTAAAGGCTATGTAGGTTTCCTTCTAGAAACACAAAGTACACTGTAATGTCCGTGATTTACTTTGACATCTTCTCTGATTAATTCTGCTGCTCCATCGGGAAGCTGAATACTGATCTGGTTTCCTTATCAACACTAACATTGGCAGATCCCTGTAAAGCCACAACAAGGTAAAGCATCTCCATGTTAGCAGACTTATTATGAATATGTTTTGTCAGCTACACCAGAACCATCATCACTCATTCACTCACTCCACAAGTATTTACTGAGCTAATAGGACTTCCACATCGCTCTATTAGCAGCTGCAGGAATGCCACAGCAACCCTCGGCAGTAACAACAGGATAGAACTGCCTACAAGGCCTGAAAGAGCGGTGTACAAACAGCAGAGGACCAACAATCAGAGCAATCTGGCTTCCAGTGAATCATTTTAGAATCATGTGGCTTCAGGTGAGTCACCTGGCATATTAGTCCTACATTATAAAAATGCTCTGCCTTTGCTCTGCAACCTCAGAGTTGCCCTTAGGAAGATACAGGATAGTAAGATTACATAAAATAAGACAGGATATAAGCAGATGATCACAAAGGAAAAACACTCAGTAGCCAATCTGCATATAAAGTAGCCCAACTTCATAAAGGGAAACCTACTTTAACTATGGCGCATCAGATTGACAGCACTTAAACCTGGCAGTGTAAGTGCTGGTGAGAATGCAGAGGGACACCCTTGGCACTTGCTCAGGGGCTACAGTGAGGGCAGGACTAACTAATGATGCTGAAGAACACTGAAGACTATACTCTGCAACTACTTCAGTGCATGCAGGCACACTGGGGAAATTCTCACACCCACAGAGATGGCTACACAATGCTAACTGGAGCACACGCACAATTAAAAAATAGTTCTTTGACGTGGTAGCAAAAAAAGTGCATGAGAATTTGAACAGCTCATGCAGGAGACCAATAGACAAGGCCAGAGGACATCATTAAGGAGGGCAGAACATGAGATGAAACTGGGGAAGGAAGTGTAGAAAACCTAGAATTTATGGTGTTTATTTTTAAAAACATCTAAGCTGAATCTGGCAAAATGGCATTGTAATACAGGATCTGGGAGAGAAGGAGGATCACTAAAAGTTAGTAGGGGAGGCTGCCATTTGCTGTGGTCCTCCGGTACTGTTACTGCAGAAAGAGATCAAGGATTTGCAATAAACAGCTGTGGAGCTAAGATCTTTCATTAACTTACTCAAGGGCACAGAGGGAGACAGGTAGGTGTGCAGCAGTCAGGGGGATCTACAATGGCAGATCAAAGCTTAGCGGTTGTGAAGGCATAGATTTACCTTTACAAAACTTTCCTTTCAGATCTCAAGGAAAGTTCATTTTTCTAGAACATCTAGGGCAGGGTCCAGGTCTAAGAAAAATCTCAAAAACATACTTGACAGCCAATAGATTCAAAACTTGGTTTAGTGCAGAAGTTTAACCAATAGTTTCCAAGAATTACTTTATCCTATACCCCTTTACCTAATCCTGAAATGCCAAGATGTGTAACACCCCACATATTTTTTTCTTTAAAAATCCTCTCACCTCTGAGCTCAGGGCCGAATTGCCTCCACTATGTCAGAACATTGGGTTCAAACCTGTCCAAAAGAAGAAACTACCCTCATGTGTTTGCATCGGAATCCAGCTCCCTGGAGGTCTTTGGGGGTCTCTCAACATGAGTACTACATTGTCTGTTGAAACTCAAAATGGCAAATTCACATAAAGAAGCTTCCATAGGATATGAATCAAAATACTTCACTCAAAAAAGAACTGACAGGGGTTGGAGAGATGGCTCAGCGGTTAAGAGCACCGTCTGCTCTTCCAGACGACCTGAGTTCGATTCCCAGCACCCACATGGCAGCTAACAACTGTCTGTAGTTCCAGTTCCAGGCAAACAAATAAATAAATAAAGTTTAAAAAAAATAAATAAAGTGTGGAAGCTAAGTTGAAAACATTTAAAAAAAAAAAAAAAACTGACAGCCTCAACAAGTCAACTTCATGACCTACTTCAGTGCTTTGGCTAAGCAGATTCGTATTAAGGGCACTTAGCATTGAACCAGCTGAGCATGGCGGCACAGGTCTGTAATACCAGCAGCACTTGGGAGGCTGAGGCAGGAGAATCAATTGATTACCTTAAGTTTCAGGCCACCCTAGGCTAAGAGTAAAGACCCTGACTCGATAAACAAATGAGAAAAAAGAACAACAGCAAATCTGAGCATCAAACTCAGCCCCAGCTGCATGGCACTGAGTAAATAAACCACTGGTCCTGAAAAGAGGCATCACAAGCCAGAGAGCATAGGAGTGGGATAGACAGAGCCTGGAAACTCCAGCAAAGAACTTAGGGAAGGCCTTGGGGGCTGAGCAGACAGAAGTCAACCTTCAGCTACTACGTGGTGCCTTCTTGGCCAGCCTGGGCTACATAATAAGACCTTGTTTCATGCGACTATTAACTGTTTTAAATCACAGCTCAGATCCATGAATGCTTGTGGAGGCATAATGCATTTGGCACAAGCAGGCCCACACAGTGGTTCTGAGCGGTATATAGCACACCTGTCACAGGCAAGTGAGCCGACAGAGAAGTCTCCAACCACCAGACCATTGATTGCATCTAGCAACAGATGATTCATTAACAAAAGTAGGGCAAAGAGATCTTCAAGGTGCCTCTAAGATCACTGCTGAGACGGGGAGCTGCATTCTTCCTTCAAACAGAAGGGGCTGCGCTTGGAGAAGATGAGCAGGGGGAATGGATGCTCCAGACCGGATTCCAGTGAGAATCTAAGCACTTTCCCAATTTGCCAACACTCCTTCATTAGCTCCCTCCCACTAGCAGCCCCGGTCTTTCAGGAAAGCAGGAGTCAGATGGCCCTTTACCTCTGGGTTGACACTGCCCAGGGGTGGGAGGCCACTGAAGGCACAGAATGACTGCCACCAGGCTCTCCAGCACCTGCTGCTGGTCTAGCTCTCAGCTGGAATGAAGTATCACTGCTCTGGCCTGCATGCATGCCTGTTGATGAGTCCATCATGCACGATGAAAAAGGATGGCTTCATGTCTGCAGTGGTCTAAGATGCACTTCATCCTCCTTAACTCGAAGGTTTCACTGTTTTACAGATGGTCCACAACTACAGAAGTTAGCAAGTGTCTCCACCCCCACCAAAGAGAAGGCTGGTGAAGGAGTGATCCGAGCTGGACACCAGTGCTGGAAAATGTTTCTCTAGACAAGGAGAGCACACCGGCCACCTGGCCACGTGAAGACAAGTAGGAGGAGCCGTGGTTTAGCTACCTGCAAACTCTCTGTGCAAGCCTCCTCCCCCACACCACACTCCCTCCAGAAGCTATAAAACAGATTACCATCAGCTACTGACTTCAGGAGCACTTGAAGGTCCTCAGCTTCCTAACAGGAGCACCTGGTAGATGAGACAGGTACAACACATTCCTCACAGACAGGACTCCACTGAAGCTGGAGAATAGATACATAAATGCCTTCTAAAAGTACACAGTGGAGTAAAAACAAGTGTTTTTGAACCACCTTAGCAGGTAGACATCAAATTTAAAACTGTCTCAAAAAAACCACAAAGCAAACAACAACAAAAGAAAAAGGTGGAATCAAGACAGCATTTCTGTTTCAGGGCTTGACTTCACAATAAAGGACTGCAAATGTTCATAACCAGGTTTCCTCCGAGGGTGAATCTCCAGTCAGTTACAGCCAGCTCAGAGAGGGCCATCAGGCAAACTACCCATTAGCTGTCACTTTAGAATGACTTCAGAAAGCCAGCCCCAGAGCTCCGCTGATAGCTCCTCAACAACCTCTTAATCTTGTTTATAACACCTGTGTTAAGGCAGCCCGACATCAATTCTGCTCACTTGTCTCAGGCTGGAATTACTCAGAAACTCAAGGGTTCCAGTAAACATCCAATGCCAGAGACCGTTACCTCAAACAGCCCAAAAAGACAGAAGCTAGTCACCTCCTAAGACAAAGCTACATTGTGAGCCACACTGAGCCTTAAATTTCACAAAAAAAAAAAAAAAAAAAAAAAAAAAAAACCAGAACAAGATAACAGAAGCTAGGAGATTCCAGAACTGTAGGGTCCAAAGAACCCAGGAAATTCTACCTACAGCTTCTTCACCAGGGACTGCTCAACTGCACAGTCACCACTCACTGCAAGCCTGCCTGCTCCTTCCGATCCCAAACATGCCCCTGGAGAATATTCCCAAATCAAGGAAGTGGGGCTGTAGGAGACATCTCAGCAAGCTGCCCAAAGCCAGCGAGAGCTAGGAAATGGTGATGACCATTTTCAGGTCAAGGAGGCAAAGCCTGATGTCACATGACACGGTATGTTAGAACCGCTTGCCTCCCCTGGTTTCTGTGCTTACTCTCTCTGTTACTAGGCTCCTTACACTAAAAATGAGCTGATCACAACAATTTAGGCATGTGCATACTAAGTTTGTATGAAACATAAACACCCAAAAAATTGATGTTAAACTAGCCATGAATAGGGACATGCCAAAAGAAAATGGACTTTGGTGACCTTGAACAAATCATCGCAAATACTGGGGGGAAAAAGTCCCCCAATGTTGTGAGATAATATATGGAAAAGCCAAACCTCAAAAAAGTATTCAACAAATATTAAACATATACACACTACGCATGTGTATGGACATATATATAGTGTGTATATATAAAAAATGGATATATACATACATATATATAATTGAAACAGATATTCTTGAGCCAACCAACACAAAATAAAAACCAATCTCACTGTTTTGTGCAGTCTCATTTCTTGTCTATAAGGCTAGGTGCAGAGAAAACAGCAATTATGGTCCACAGTGGACTTACAGTAAATCTCTGGCAAATAAATGAATCAATCGATCTCTTGCTTTAGGGTCAGAGGCAGCCCTAGTCTTTAAGAGAAATGTCAATCAACTCTCAGTTGCTAGAGGAATGAAATTGGGCTTTTTGTGAAGACCATGTGCTATTATTTAAGGCAAGTTTCCTATGAGTAAGGGCAAGATCAGTCACAACACAGCTTAATCTACACGTCATCAAGAACGAAGAAGCAGGCTAGGTGCTAGCTAACAGTCAGGAGCCCACCTAGCATATGTGAGGCCCTGCATTCAATCCGCAGCCCACATAAATAGGTGAAATAAACATTTAAGAACAAAAGCCAAGGCTGGAGAGATGACTCAGTGAGTAGAGAACCTGAGTTCACATAGTCAGCACTCACATGAAAGCCAGCAATGGCTACATGTGTACTTCAGCACCATATTGTGCGGGACAGAGGCAGGAGGGTCAATGGGGTTTGCTGGCCACCTGCCTAGCCCCAGATTCAGTGGAAGACATTGTCTCAAGGGAGTGATTGAACAGGAGAGCCCCTGTCTTTCTCTGGCCTCTACATGGGCATATATAGATATATGCACCGCCTTACAGTACCTTATAGCTATAATTCCAGCAGTAAGGAGATGGAGGCAGAAGAACTGTAAAAAGGCAACTGGAGAGATAGTAAACCACAGTGGGAAAAGATGGATAAGAGACACCCCAATTTAGTCACTAATTATGGATGGCTACTTCATTCACCCACCCACCCTCACTCCACCTTTTGGTCAAGGGCATCTACTGAGCTGTTACCCTATGGCACACTCTGATCTGCCCACAGCCTTATGGACCTCATGGCAATGAGAAGGGCATTTATCTGTAACCAGGCAATTCCTATGAAACAAATGATGCCTGTGACAGAAAGGAAGCAAGTTCAAGGCCAGGCAGTAGTACTGTTCTAAGCTGCCTTGGTTCATGGGAGCCTTCTTCCAGGAAGAATCAACCATCTGCTCGCTGGGTGTCTCCTGTAGAAGCTCTGTGGGCCTCCCTTCCTCATCTGTGAGGGCAGATGAGTCAGCACACACACAGAGTCAGGCTCAGTGGGCTTCAACATGGAAGTCACAGGCCTGTGTCTGTTTCTGGGTGGGCGACATGAGGGCTCCTCTTTGTGCTGCTTGTCACCTGCTGCAATTCAGAAATATCATCCATGGAAGTGACCCTCTTCATCCATAAACACAAAGGCAAGCTGCCACCGCTGCAGAGGTGAGACCTCAGGCCCAGCTGCGCATTCCCGCTGATACCCAGGTGGGCTCAGTGTCGCGCTCCTGAGAAGGGTCACATTCACACACTCGGCCATCATGAAGTTCACGGAGGGAGAAGGGCTTCTGCTCCACACAAGGTGAAGCAAGGAAAAAAAAAAATGCTTTTTTAATTAAAATAAGATTTCCTCAACCTTCTGCTGACAATAAAGGCTGCAACACAAAGCCCAGAGCCAGGCAGCTAACGTCTCCACACTGCTGGAAGGGTGGCTAGGAGCCCTCGGAGGAGGGAGGGGGAAATTACTAATTTAAACAAAATGTTTAATCTTCTAATTATGGGGCAGACTCCAAGAGGATGGAAAGTGATTTGCAATCTTCATTACAGAATCCCCATGCGACCATGGCACAAGTCATGTCAGCCAGAGGCAGATGCCATCTCTCCTTCCCCTCTGAGTCTTCTGTGTCCTTGCCAGATCTGAGAGGATGGAAGGACTCTAACAGAAGAAAAATGTAGGTGATCCATGCGTTGTGCTCCCCAGTTCACTATGCTTGGTGTGGCAGAGAGGCCCAGTGAGAAGCTGGCAAGGTAAGATCCCGGATTGTCACCAGGCAGCAGAGCACCCTGAGGACCTCTCAAACCCCATTGCCTTGCTGAGGGGCCCGCCTCAGGTGGCGCCAAGGCCGCTCTTTTCACTCAGTCACTCAGCAGGACTGAGAAGCATGGAGAATCAGCCTGGTGCTGGGCACCAGCACCTCCGATCAGATGGAAGTCTGCTTCTCTGCAGATAGGCTTATAGCCTCGCTAATTTGCATTATCTCTCCCCACTCAGATCTCTGTGCTAACTGAAGGGGAAAAGCCCCAGCCCAGCAGCCCTGACGAGTCTGATGGCAGAATTCCCTTCCCATAGGAGAAGGGCAGGGCAGCAGAGGCAGGCAGTTACTCCCTTTCATTAGGGACAGATCCTTTTAAGTTGCTTTTTGACTTTTTGTTTTGTTTTGTTTTTAATTTTGAAAACAAGAAGTAGCCATCCGTGGACGCCAGCTGCAAATGATGTGCTAGAAGTCCTAGGAACGGCCATGCCCCTAATTACCCACCGCAGTGTGAAAGGAGGCTTGGAGGGATGGCAGCAGACCTGGGCAGATCAGCAGCGACATTTAATCAGCAGCCCTGGCATCTGCAGCTGTTCTGCAGGAGGGCACAGATCACAGTTCCACAGCTTCCTGCAAAGCACAGGTGCTGTGGGTCAGCTCTAGGTCCTGGGGCCTGCCAGGGCTGCTTTCTTCATTCTCTCAGGCCAGGGTACTCCTCACCAAAGGGCCCTCTGCTCACACTCTCTGTGCCAAGCCTGGCTCGAGGAGAGAGCAGCTTCTTGATTAGGTCACAACACAGAAGAAATTTGCAGGAAACAACAGAGGCGGGAAAGTAATTATCCAAGGGAGAGCACAGCATCAGCTGTGGCCTCACAGCACAAAGGTGAATTCTGTACCCTTTCAACAGCCATGCTGGCCACACTGACCCTCCACAGCCTCTCAACCAAGCCAGACTGTGTCACTGCACAGCTTAAGAGCACTAACGACTTCCCAGCACACTGAGAAGAAAATCAGTTTTGGGTTTCTCCCTCCTCCGGGATGACCTCAGTCCTCATCTCACACATCAAATGAGACAAGCTTGTTCCTACGTTGGGGCCTCTGTGCTGTGGGATGGTATTTCTGTACGCTGTGAGTATGTGCTGCTACCATTAGTTAATAAAGAAGCTGTTCTGGCCTATGGCAAGACAGGAGACAGTCAGGCGGGGAATCCAAGAGAGAGGAAGAAAGGCGGGGCCAGAGAAGATGCTGTGAGCCACCCCGAGAAGCAGGATGTGAGGGAGAGTCGCAGATTCATAGAAATGGACTGACTTGAGATGCAAGAGCTAGCAAGGGAGAAGCCTGAGCCATAGACCACACTAAGTTAATAGAAGCCTCTGAGTAATTATTTTCTCAGTGGCTGCGGGACAGCAGGGCTAGGCATGACCAAGAAACTCTCTCTAGCTACAGCCTCTGTGTTGGTTGTTCCCTGAGCCTACACTGCTACTCACACAGTTCTTCATATAGCTGACTTCCTCATCATTTAGTTCTCAAGTGAAATACCATCTCCTCAAGAGGCCCTCTAGAACCTTCTCAAGTAAATAACAATCACTGCTACAGTTACATTGGCCATGTTTTCTCTTTACAGCACATCTGAATCATCTTCCGTCAGGTACAACGTTTGCATACCCTTATTTACTTCTGATTCATTGTCTGTCTCGCCTCCCTTGGTTTAAGTGCCATACAGACAGGGGCTTTGACCAGAGCCTAGTGTAATACTTTACATGCAGCTGGCATTTAATAAATGTGTAGAACAATTAAAGAATAAAGGTTCAATATGGACCACTAATCCACATAAAATTTACTAACCCCTGAAAATCTGGATTGGCTCACAGCTCGACTCTGAGCATATGCTATTGTGCCCTGGAAACAACAGTAAACAACACCCCCTCTCCTTGCCAACCCCTAGTAAATGACTAGGAAACAATAACAAAGGGAGGCAGAGCCAAAATGGAGAACTTCAAGACTGTCTAAGAACTGGAAGAACTGTAGGCTTCCTGGGTGGGATTTACCCAAACCCTCCTCTCACAGAAGGTAGGCTGGACATGGTGGCCACCCTGGGGCTGTGGCCAAAACATGGTCTTGGGGGTTCAGATAAAGAAGAATGTAACATCGGAGGTATCCCAGGTCCATTCATACATAGTTCTTGGTGCTGGGAACCAGATGGCACACATGCAGACCACAGCTGAAAAAGCCCCGTGTACACGGGAGTGCGAGGAGGAGCAGGATGGGGGAGGGGCAGAGAGCAGCAAGTAAGTGAACGGCACATGCGGGCCAGGAACAGGCATCCGGTCTCTGCCGCCTGCTTCAGTCTAGGTTTCATGGAGTTCTGTGTGAGTCTGGATGTGCACGCTCACTGAAAGGGCTAGAACGATGGCTCAGAGGTCAAGAGCACTTAGGGAGGACCCAGGTTCAGTTCCCGGCAGTCATGCAGCAACCCAAAACTATCCCACAATTCCAATTCCAGGGGCTCTGACACCCTCTTCTGACCTCCAGGAACACCGGACACACATGCAGTACACAAACATACATGTATGCAAGACATTCATACACATAAAAAATAGTAATAATTTTAAAGAAAAGATAGCCACAACAGTCAGAGAGCTGAGTAAATAGCTCCCTCCAAAAGGCAAGCAGCCAGAAGAAGTCCTGTTGATCAGACATTCTCTAGTGCCCAAGATGTCAGTGGCAGGCAAACAGAAAATGTCCTAAAGAAAAACAACAAAAAGGGGCTGGAGAGATGGCTCAGTGGTTAGGAACGCTGACTGATCTTCCAGAGGACCAGGGTTCAATTCCCAGCACCCACATGGCAGCTGACAACTGTCTGTAGTTCCAGTTCCCAGATCCAGGCAAACACCAAGGCAAATAAATAAAGTTTAAAAAAAGAAAAAAGAAAAACAACAAAAAGTCATAAATGATTTCTAGAATCTTACAGACCCCAATGTCTTATAGAAAAGTTCTACAAGAAAAATAAACTTCATCAACAACCACAGTTTTCCATGACACCATTTTAAAAGAAGCGAGCGGCCTCAGAGGTTAGATAAGAAATGGATTAGATACTAACACTAAGGGTGGACAGCAGACTCAAAGAGAAGATTGAATGGCTGTGAAAAGTAGGCACAGGATCCCAAATCCCTCCATTCCACCGCACAGCTGTCAAAGATCTGCACAGTTAGCACACACTCGTAACGGTGGCCCTGAGTGCACAGTGCAGTCTACTGGAAAAGGTGAGAACACATATGCCTGTGTGTGTTCAGAAGGAAAGATCTCCATTAAAATGACGGAAAAGGACAGGAGGCATCATCATGAACAGAGCTCTGCTCAGACCCCACCCCATCCTTTAGCCAGTGGTTGGGTCCTGGGGCAAGGTACTTTCCCACCAGGGCTCCAGCCTCCTCATATGTAAAAGGAGGCAGATGCAGCAGACCTCTGGCTGGCTCTTCCTTACTCAGCACTCCCAACTCACTGAAACCTAGAAAATCCTTTATGAAGAACCTGCAGCACATTCTCCAAAGACAGCAGGCACTCGGGAGTCAGTACAATCCAATACAGCCTGCTCCACCTTCTCAACCTCATTACGGGCCTCTTTCAGCAGCCACCCCGTATAATCAATAGTAATGTCATTTCTCGCCCTTTTATCGCTGAGCTCTGGCGGTCTGCTGGATCTTTGGTAGCTCTATTTTCCCTTGACCAACAGCTGCACCCGTTGCAGTTAACTGAGCCATTATGGAACTTATAGCTCAGAGGTTAAGCGCACTGACTGTTCTTCCAGAGGTCCTGAGTTCAATTCCCAGCAACCGCATGGTGGCTCACAACCATCTATGATGACATCTGGTACCCTCTTCTGTATAATATATAATAAATAAAGGCTCAGAAGTTCCTTTCACCATTAATCGGAGATCCCATGGAAGCTTCATGTGACAAGACTAGTGGATCCAGAGCTGCAAAGAAAACAGCCCAGAGCAGATATACATCCCAGTGCATTGATATAAAGAACGGTTAGTGTAAATTAAAAAACCCACTGGAACTAACTCTAAGCACCTTCCACTTCTGGGCATTATTAACACAATAAGCATAAGAATGACATCAAGGGACTTGTTCAATAACAGATCACATCCGCTTTGGGATGCAGGGTATTTTGCTCAGTCAGATCCTTCTTGAGGCAGCTAGTGACTCTGTATATTGCAAGGCTAAAGAGAAGTCTAAGGGCTGGATTAAATGTCGTCCTTCCACAAGGCTAATCTCTGCTGGGTATGGTGGTAGCACCTGGAATCCTAGCACGTGAGAGGCTGAAGCAGGAGGGACCAGGAGTTCCCAGTCAACGTGGGCTACACAGCCAGACTGTCTAAAAAACAACAACAACAAAAACAAAAAACAAAAACAAGGGGTTGGGGTGATGGGTTAATCAGTAAAGTGCTTGCCACAAAACTCTCAGGGCCTGAGTTCCAGGCCCAGTGGCCCATGTCTACAATCTCAACACTAGATGGACACTTTAGATCCCAGAAGCTCACTGGCAGCCAGCCAATTGGCCAAATTGCCAGCTTCAGGTTGAGATCTTGTCTCAAAAATAAGGTGAAGAGTGACTGAAGAAGACACTCAACAGTGACTCCTGTACCCCCAAACACTGACTCCTGTGCTCCCCCACACTGACTCCTGTGCTCCCCCACACTGACTCCTGTGCTCCCCAAACACTGACTCCTGTGCTCCCCCAAACACTGACTCTTGTGCTCCCCCACACTGACTCCTGTGCTCCCCACACTGACTCCTGTGCTCCCCCAAACACTGACTCCTATGCTCCCCCAAACACTGACTCCTGTGCTCCCCCACACTGACTCTTGTGTTCCTCCACACTGACTCCTGTGCTCCTCCACACTGACTCCTGTGCTCCTCCACACTGACTCCTGTGTTCCTCCACACTGACTCCTGTGCTCCCCAAACACTGACTCCTGTGCTCCCCCACACTGACTTCTGTGCTCCAACACATGCCCACGCATGTACATGCACACACATACACTAAAGCACACGCAGACTTGCACCCACCAATACACACACCAAAAACCAAACATGGAAGTCTCCTTCGCTCACTGGCTAACTTCAGGACAAGGTTAACCAGTTTTTATTTGCCAACCTGTGATAGAGCTGAGATCCTAAGGTTTCCACCTTCAGAGAAGGCACTCTGGAACTGTGGAAAAGAAAATGGCTCTGAATAATTCAGATGAAAAGACTACAGGGCCAATGACTGACTCAGGAGAAGGTAAAAGGCTCAGAATACAGGCTCTGTCTCCTAATTCCAGCTTCTCTCCAGCTACACAGACTCAGATCAAAACCACCCACTTCCCTCAGGAAGACTGGGGTGGGGAGAAGGGCTGATTTGTAAGCGAGATTCTTGCTACCTGCTAAGCAGAAACTGTGATTTCTCAGTGCCTTGAAGGAGACCTGGGGAACAAATGGCCATGTTGGAAGCATAATTCTTGCTATCAGTGACGGCTAACTATGGTAGAGTAGGGCTGTGCTCTAGCCTACTGAGAATATGCTATACTGTGGCATGTGCACGTGACAAACTGTTCTCATTTCTCTTTTATTTAATTCTCAACCATAATCTCCAAGGGATCAAAGATCTTGGGAATACTGAGGCAGCTCTGAAAAATTCAAGACAAACTTTTGTTTCCCCATAGCATGTTTGTTTAGAATGTCAATAATTAAATCAGCAGCTGCCACTTACTGGGAACCATACCACCCACACTGCCTCATTTAATCTTGTATTTTACAAAATGTATAGATGATAGCCAAGCATGGTGGCACCTGCCTTTAAACCCAGCACTCAGTAAGCAGAGGCAGGGGCTCTCTTAGTTCCAGGCCAGCCTGGTCTACATGGAAAGTTCCAAGCCAGCCAGGGCTACGTGGTGAGGCCTGGGATTTGAGAGAGAAGCGGGGGAGAGGGAGGAAGGGAAGGAAGGAGAGAGATATTATAAAGGTAACATGAGAATATTTCTAAAGATGGTGAGCTAGAGATAGATACTGTTAGATAATCTCCATTTTGAAAGATAAAAACCAAGGCTTACAGAGGTTAATTAACTGGCCCAAAGTCACACAGCTAGCACTCAGCAGGACTGGGATTCAAATGCAGGCAATCTGACCCACGGTCTGCATTCATCTGTCATGCTAAACATAAAAGATACTTCACAGGTTTCAGATTCTTTCCTCCCACAGTGCTGACAGGCTATTTTGAACCACTGCATTCTCTGATGCAGTCATTTTGATATAGGAAAAGTTCTCTTTTGTGTTCAGTCTTACACATTCAACCCTCCAACTAAAACAGTGACACCTACTGAGAGCACAGAAAGACACTGTGTTCCCCAATTTCACCCCCAAAACTAAGGAGGCTGGTCAGTATGACCTACTCAATAGGTGTTGCTAAAGTGTGGGGGGGGGTGGGCAATAGCTATATGACCTCTATGCCTGGAGAAGAGCATTCTCTGTCAGCATTCAAAGGAAATGGACCCTCACCCACCCTGACAATAGCACCACGTGGTCAAAGCAAGCCTGCCAGAAAGTCACCTGTGTGGTAAGGTAGTTGGAACACAACAGCAAGAAAGAAGGCTGTTGAAGACATGGCCCTGCCCCTCTGGAAAAGCCTTCTCCTCCCACCAGAAGAACTGCTTGGCTCAAGATGCCACCATACCTTGCTGACACTCGTGTGACAGACAAACACTCAGTGCTGGAATCTCAAACCTTCCGAGTTCACAACAGAGTGCAAACTCCTCCAGCTGTAACCGTGACAGGGCCTCTCTTCCTAACCAGATCGAGGCAGTCGCTCACACGTGCTTATGCTTTACTGGCTACTGAAGGGACTTGGCTCACAAGCTTGCATGGTCCAGGGGGAAAAAAATCTTTCATCTTCCAGACCTTTCATCTCCGAGAAAGGGCCCCAAGGCTTCTTTCAAGTCAGCTGAACAGTTGGCAGCCCTGACTAAAATACAAAGTTGGGCATGGGAGGGCAGAGGAGGAAGCAGAGAACTGTGTGATAGCCAAACATCTGGCCAGATGCTCAGCAGACACAGAGATGTCAATCAGGGCTGCTGGACTGACAGGCAGCTACATAAGGAGCTAAAGGAGAATGGGTAAGTTCTTCTGAGAGGACAAGAGTAGAGTTATGTCACACTCTGGGAAAACAAAGTTAAGAGCAGTGAGGCCCAAGAAATCCCTGATAGAAGAGGGCACAGGCGGGGCTGGAGAGATGGCTCAGCGGTTAAGAGTACCGTCTACTCTTCCAGAGGACTGGGGTTCGATTCCCAGCACCCACATGGCAGCTAACAACTGTCTGTAGTTCCAGTTCCAGGCAAACACCAAGACAAATAAATAAATAAGTAATAAATAAAGTTTAAAAAAAAAAAAGAGGGCACAGGCATTTCCAACAATGTAGGTTTTTAGAACCAGTACTCTTCCAGACAGCGGTGACACACTCCTTTAATCCCAGCCTGCTCTACAGAGCAAGTTCCAGAACAGCCAAGGCAACATAGAGAAATCCTGTCCCTAAAAACTAAAATAAATAAGTAAATTAAATTAAATGCAGGAACCTACACAGAATATTGGACTAAAAAATGGAACATTAGTCAGAGAAAGCTAGTAGAACCTGAATTAAGTCTGACATTTTAGTTACTGTACACACACACACACACACACACACACACACACACACACACACACACACGCATGCGCACAGACACACACTTTTTTTTAAGAGGTAAATTAGAGACTGGAGAGGTGGGTCAGTGGCTAACAGGCTGTTCTTCCAGTGGATCTAATTCCCAGCATCCACATGCAGGCTCTATTTCTAATCCCAGGAAATCTGATGCCCTCTTCTGGCCAACAGGGACACTGCATACACAGGGTGCACAGACACACGTGGAGGGAAAACAGCCATACACAAAATAACTAATTAAAAAAAGAGGAAAACTATTCAGAAAGTGAAGTAGCAAGTATGTATCAAAAGTGAAGAAAGGGCACACATGCCAGCCAGCAAACAAGGCAGTAGAACCTAAACTTCCAAAAAGAAAAAAACTCCACAATGCACTTATAGGCAGGGATGGGTCCTTTGATTTGGGTCCATGATGGTTAATTTGCATTGACAACTTGACCAGCCCCCATGGAGGGGCTAGAAAGGTGGCTCACCACTTGCTCTTCCAGAAGACCTAGTTCAGTTTCCAGCATCCTCGTGGCAGTTCACAACCATCTGTAACACCAGGTTCCAGGCAATCTAATGCCAGGTGTGTCTATGAGGGAGTTTTAACCCAAAAGGAAGATGCACCCAGAATATGAGCAGGACTAGCCCACTGGCTGGGGTCCAGAACTGGGTGAAAAAGAAAATTCAAGCTAAGCACCAGCATTCATCTCTCCGCATCCTGACTGTGGATGCAGTGTGACCAGCTGCCTCACATGCCTGTCACTGTGCCTTCCCAACCACAGTGGAATGGCAGTGATTTGAATGAGATATGTATCTGATCCCCAGTTGGCACACTGCTGTTTGGGAAGGTTATGAAATCTCTGGAAGAGAGAGCCTTGCTGGAGGAAGTATATCTCTGAGGGTGGGCATTGAAGGTTTACAGTCTGATCTCACTTCCTGTTCAATCTCTCTGCTTCCTGTGTGCTGGGCAGCCTCGTGATCCTGCAGCCATCCCTCCCTTTCGCACAATGAAGAACTCCGTCCCTCTGGAACTATGAGCCCAAATAAGCCATTTCTTCCCTAAGCTGCTTTTTGTCAGGGCATTCAATCATAGCAACAGAAAAGTAACAATACAAACTGTACTCCCAAAAGCTGTGAGTCAAAACAAACCTTTTCACCCTTTAGCTGCTTCTTGTCAGGTATCTGATCTCAGCAATAAGAAAACTAATGCATAGCCCATTCCCAAACAACCATCACTCAACACACAGGATGCTGCTCCATGGATGCTGGCTCCTCCCCTGAGTTTACAGAAGGCACAGGAGTATAGGTACCTCGATAACCTGGTATTTGTAGGCACTTTGCTAACAAAATGAACCTGGAAAAGCATGAAGCTGGCATGCAAAAAGCAGCCTCTTTCAGTATGATCAGAATAATATTCTCAAAGTTAGAACAGAACATGAGGCTGCCGCAAAAATGAAGGATGCATTCTGAACAGTGTCCAGGCTGCCAGCAATGTATTGTACACATACAACAACCAACCAAAAGGGTCAACTACAAACTGCAGTACCTATCTTAAAAGCAGAAAAGCAGGTAGCAAACAAACGTACAAAAAAATATATTCGGGGGGGGGGGGGGGAAGGTTAAGAGCACTGACTTTTTCCGGAGGACCTGAGTTCCCAGCATCCACATGGCAGCTAACAACTATCTGTAATTCCAAGATCTAACATTCTCACACAGTTATACATGCAGGCAAAACACCAATTCACATAAAATAAAAATAAAATAATTTAAAAAATTCTCATTCAAGTAACCTTGAACTAGCACATGATGTGCCTACTAGATAAATGGCGGAAATGAACATCACAAGTTGTACTATCAAGACTGCAGTAAAACTTCAGTGTGCAGTGCTGAATGACAAAGTGGGTCCACAGGAGCACTAGGTCCTGTCTCTGCAACTGACAGGACCCACTGTCTCTGGCAACTCCCCCAAATTCCTCAATACCCATCGTACAAGTTTGCTTATGATGGTTGGCAACTGACTCTCCTCAGCTCCTCTGTCCCCCACAGAGGAATCAGGGGTGGGATTCAATGACCAACCCGAAACCACACCCTCCAAGCCAGCCCCTACTCCGAACTTGCACTATGGTCCTGGGAACTTCTATGTCCACTTCACTTCTCACATCATAAACTCTTCAAGGCTCAGGGTTGGGTCTCCATGATTTGAACACATGGAAGAAACCTTTAGCTCAGGAGATAGCATGAGTGATTATGAAGGACAAGTGGGAAAGGGAAATGTCACGTGGACAGAGAAGCCCCCACAATGTTACCGCCAAGAGCCAAAACCCGAATGTTACCTAAATATCCAATTGCAGAAAAATAACTTAGGGGAAAAATGGTCTATCACGCAAACAAAAAGACCACATATGTTAAAGAGTAATATAAAAGCTATATAGAAAAAAATACATACTTAGTTTTAAAAAGGGCATGAAACAGTATATACACAATAGTTACAGCCACGCAAAATATGCAGGGCTGTGGAAATAGACAAAAATATTCATTGGATTAGGGTAATAGTTTTTCTCTAAAATTCTTTCATGCTGACAGTTTACTGTCACTAAAATTTGTTTCAAAAGTAAGAAATTGGAGAGGGACAAAATTAGAGACTGCTAGAAGCCCCTCCAATCCAAGAAAATGCTGCTATTACCCACATATGACAAGAGTGGGTGTCTGCAACATTGCCCAAGCCAAGGGTCCCTGACCCCAATCTGCCTCAAAGAGAATTTCTCTGGTGGTATAAAGCCAGCCATTCCCATCAAGCCAATCTGAACTAAATGTGAATTCTTTATTGCAAAACTTCAGAGGTAAGAACTTTTTTCCAGACATCTGTGGAATGAGTATTAATGAGAGTGCCCTGGAGTTCAGATCTGCGCCTATGCGGCAGAAACTTCTCAGCCGAGCAACTGCTGGGCACACTTCTTGATGAGATGTCTAAGCCTGAAGGCATCAAAAAAGTACATTTCCATATTGGGAACATAACTGGTTTCCTCCTTAAGACTTTTTCCACCACCTCCTGTCCACATTGTAATTCTCCTGTCTTCTCAAATGAATTGTTAACATCTGTCAAGGATATAAGGCATACACTGAGGCGCTCTCCTGCCTATTACCAGAAGAACCAATCTCAGCAGAAAATTGCAATCTTCCCACTGACTTGCCCCAAATATGAAATTTAATAAGCATGCAAAAAAGTTAAAGTTTTAATAAACATTTCTTGTCATTGTATGATACTTTTTCTTGCTCACCTTAGACCCTGAGTTTTAGGAATGGAAAGAACCAGAAATTGTACCACCTGACCTCCTCATTTGACAATGACAAGAAAAATGATGTGCAAAGATGGAGAGTGACTTGTCCTGAGTCTGCCAGATAAGTGCTGATAAAGGCTGGATTAAAACCCAAACCTCCCAGGTCTCCAGCCCCAACTCCTTCTACTACATCAGGCTTTTTATCTACCGGACCCTCTGGAGCCCTTGGCCTAAATAATTAGTATCACAGAATTTTAAAGCTACTAGGGACCTCATAGAGAGTCATACTTAATCCCCTCATTACACACATAAGGAAACCGAGGTCCAGAGAGATTAAGTGATTTGCTCTCGATTTTGAGTGGCAGGGAAGAAGAGCTTCAGCTGAGGACTCTGCAAACCAGTGCCCATGAGAAGCGAGGGCTGTCTCAACTGGGAAAAGCTTAGAAGGAATGCAGACTTCTAGACTGGGGTGCTGTCATGTACCACCCGGTATCAGCCTAGAAAAGCAAAACCTCGTGTCTCAGAACACTGAGTCAAACTCTTGAGTTTCCTTCTGTTCAATCCCCTCTGCTCCCACGCGGGAACTCCAGTGCTCAGGTGAAGCTGACTTTGCCAGTGCTAACTATGAGCAATAGTGCTTATGACATAAGACATCAACTGAAAATTTTTAAACCTAAACAAAATGGAAAACATGCTTGAGCAATCGATGCTGGCTCTCCTGCTTACCCGCTCTGAGTTTAGCAGACAGGGACCATGCCTCCCTCCCTTCAGTTTCCCTTTCTGAGAAGTAGTCACACCATCTACATTTGGAGGATGTGCTGAGACTTATACCTGACAACATATCCACAAGCACTTTAGTTCTGCCTCTGGCACAGGGCAGACAGATCAGCACAGTGGTCAGGAACACCAGCTCTGAAACCCAACTGGGTAGTATGAGAGTTTGGGGCTTGTCTGACTGGCAGTCTAGACTCATAGACCTAGCCACCCGCCAGGGAGCGCTATTAGGCGCACAGCCTCCTCGGCCCAGGGGCTAGTTTGGAGAGCTAAGGCAGGTATAAAACAGGAAAGGAAGTCAGTGTTCCCGGGTCTCAATCATACTGGCCACGCCCTGTCGGGGTCCTGATTCTCAGGAGCTACTAAAGCTTCCCTAAATAAAGCCTGAATCACACTACATCTCTGCCCCAGTATTCCCAAGCTAGGTCTACCTTCAGCTAGGCCTCAGTTTCCTCCACTGTAAAATGAGGATTAAAAACAATTCCTCATGCCAGACATGATCATGCAAGTCTTTAATTACAGCACTCAAGCAGCAGGCAGATCTTCGTTTGAGGGTAGCCTGGTCTACACAAGTCAGCCAGGGTTGCATAGTGAGACACTGTGGGGGTGAGGGAGATTCCTCTTGGGAGTAGCCTGGTCTACATAAGCCAGACAGGGTTACACAAGTGAGACACTGTAGGGGTGAGGGGGATCCTCTCCTGGGGGTAGCCTGGTCTACACAAGCCAGCCAGGGTTACACAAGTGAGACACTGTGGGGGTGTGGGGAAATCCTTCCTGAGCTAGGGATATAGCTCAGTTGGTAGTGCTTGCTAAATATTCAAGAGACCCTGGTTCTGTCCTGGCATACCGTAAATCAGCTGTGGTGGTGACACTTATAATCCCAGCATTTGGAAAGTGGGACAGGAGAATCAGAAATTCAAGGACATCCCTGATTACATCATAGTAAGTTCGAGGACAGCTAGGTCTACCCTAAGACCTTGACTTAAAAAAAAAAAAAAAGAAAAAGAAAATTTCTCATAGGGCTGTTATGTGATTTTAGTAATGATGCAGGTGAATAATTATTTCATGTTAGGATATGACTGTCCAGAGCACCTTTGTTTCCATAAGCTCCTCTGGTCCTCCAGGTTCCCACGGAAAGATGGGTGTGTCTGACTGATTATAAACTAGACTCCAGCACCACCATCTTTTCAGATAGAAATGGAGGTAGACCCTGCTGAAAGGAACAGAGCTGCAAACACAAGACCAAGGTTCTGGTGACACATCAGCTACTGCCTCAGCCTGTCAGTCACCACCTTGGCCTGTGACTTTAGCTAAATTTGTCTACCAGACAGATCAGAACTCTTGTTCAAAACAAGTGGGTTGAATTAAGACATTTGTATGGCCTCTCAAAATGCAAAGGTTTTCTCCTGGCCCACGGGAGGTCCTGCGAAGGCTGTCGTACGCCTACATTCCCAGCTTCATCACCTCTGGTGTCCTGCTCACTCACCAAGTTCTGGCTCCATGGCTCTTCGGTCTGCTCACCTACTAAGCTTGGCTGGAGCCTGTGCTCACAGCTGCTGCTCCTGCCTTGACTTCATGCCCTATCATATGACTGGCCCTTTCTCAACCTGCAGGGCGCTAATGGTGGTTCGGCAGACTCCTTCCCTGAACACTCAAGTCTACAAGGCCCTGAAAGGGGCTATTTACAACAGCGCTATCTAACAGAAACGGAGTGAAAGTTACACACACAAAATCCATACAAGTTTAAATACTGAAGAAGGCAAAGGTTTAAATTTAATAACCTATTTTTCTTAATCCAATATATCAGATGTAATCTACATAAAAATTCATTTTCATTTCTCAAGACACTTCATTTTCATTTTTCCATGATAAACCTTTGAAACCCAGTGTGTACTTTACATATATAAAAGTGCTTGATGCAGATGGGCCACACTTTTGCATCGTATGTCTAGCTGCCCTCAAACCATACTCACATTTTCACAACAGATTCTGCTACACTCCCTTCCCAACATTCCCAGCAGTCTGAATTCTTTGTTTCCATACTGCTATTCTCTGGTGACTCCCCTACCGTATTTGCCCTTCACAGGAAAGGAAAAATCTTTTTCTCATTTACACCACATTATATGCTCAGTGGACTCAGTACCTTAGACACAGTAGATGTTCAATAATTACCTGTAACCAAAGAATGGACCTTTTCTGGCAGTACTGCTCCAGAACTGAGTCAATGGACTGCATTAGCCAGCCCTTAACTCTCAAACACTCATCAGGGACTTCCCACTAGCCCCTCTACCATTCCTGATCCATAATCAATTGCAGACGGGGTTTCTCTGTGTAGCCTTGCTGG
This sequence comes from Sigmodon hispidus, assembly GCA_004025045.1. NCBI lineage: Eukaryota > Metazoa > Chordata > Mammalia > Rodentia > Cricetidae > Sigmodon > Sigmodon hispidus. The sequence continues at coordinate 66,980 of PVIH01003887.1, forward strand.
CTATCCTGGAATTCCCTCTGTCTAAAACTCAGAGATCTTCCAGCCTCTGCCTCCCTAGTGCTGGGATTAAAGGTGCACACCACTACCTGCCAGCTATACTGTCCTAAGGGAAGAATACTATGGCCTCACATCTCCTGATTGCTTATAAATTCTTTCTCATTATGTCTGGAGTCTCTGCCTCTGGGGCCAGTTATTTTATATATTGACTAGGGGAAATAACTGTCAATGTTACTATTTATTGACTGCTTTACTCTGCAACAAACACTGGACTAACAATTTCTCAACAGCTTCAGGGCTGATCATGAGGTAGGTACCAAGAGGTATTTCCTTCAAAGTTATAGTCAGCTAATAACAAAAAAAGAGAGCGCAAGCTTCGTGAGGCTCCAAATTCGGGTCTTATTTGAGAGAGTGGCTGGCCTAGAACTCACAATGATCTCCCTGCCTCTGCCTCAGGCACTGAGATTAAAGGTGTGCATCAGCAGGGCTCAGGCTCAGCTTGTCATTACCTACTCACAACTGTGGAGCTATCACTAGTAGCCACACTTTTAAAAGTCAACACAAATGGGTATGGTTGGCTTAGATTGTATTTTATTTCATCCATTACCCAAAATGGATCATTCAATCAATAAAACGTCATGTAATTAATATAAAAATATTGCTTTTTACATTCCTTGAATTCCAGTGTGACTTATAATCACAGTACTTCCTAACTAACTACAGTTCATGGGTTCGAACACTATAGAGACTATCGAATACCAGGCTGGATACAAGGAGTCTCAGTTAGGCAGTCAAAAGAGGGCAGAAACTTGGGGTTAGGAGCCTGGACACCTGAGTTTCAATTAATCCTAGCTTGTAAAGGTTGAGTGACCTCACGCAAGTCCTTTCTTCCCTCTGGGACACCCGTTCATCACAAGTACCCTCCGATCCAGCCCATGCTCCGTTTCCAAACATCTTAACAATTGCGGGAACATGGGCACAGGTTTCTGCGCTTTCAAATGACCTTTCGCATATCCATTTTACAGATTTAGATAGATAAACCGAGGCTCAGCGACGAAGGAAGAGGGGAAGACTTATCCAAAGTTACTCCGGCAGTTGGTAGAGAAACTGAGGCTCAACCTCGAAGGAAAAGCAGTGCTCTCCACAACTGCCTCAAGATCTATGAACTGGTAGAAACAAGACCAAAGATGAGCGGCAGGGAACCAGGCTGGGAAAGGGAGATCAAAGGGCCCAGCCTGGAGAAGGAAGGAATCGGAGGGTCCACGAGGGTTTCGGGGAGCGAAGTGCAATGACAGGCTAGAACTCTAGGTAGCTAGCATGAGAAGTGAGGGCCAGAGACCGAGAGGAGGTGAGATGCCGGGACTCTGGCCCTGCGACCCCGGCGGCGAACAGGGCCCCTCCAGCCCTGCCAACTTCACATACCTGGTAGCTTAAAAGTTCGCCCACGTCCATGGTACCAGACCCAATCAGCACAGGGTATTCTGGTTGCCTCCACTCACTCCAGAACCACGGGCCGCTCAGTCTTTTCCTGCCACACTGCCGTAAAGCGCCAGGAGAGGCCTCAGAGCCAATAGAATAAAAGAGCGAGAGGCCGGCGGGCCCGCCACACTGCGCGGCCGTAAAGCGCGCCGCGTTTTGACTCCGCTTCTTCCGCCTGGATCCTGAAGCGGACAGAAAGGGGGCGGGTACTTAGGGAAAGGAACCTAAAGCCTCAGCAGTTGACTAAGTATAGGACGCAGTGCTGAGCTGATCGAGCATACCCTTGCAAGGCTCTCAGATAAACAGATGTTGGAATGCCTTAACCAGTAGGATAGTCACATGTGGCTATGGGCGCTTGAAGCGTGGCTAGGAATTGAGATGTTAGGTGTGAATCAAATGCACGCCGGGTTTTCAAAACTTGCACTAGTTACACACACACACACACACACACACCCGCGCCCTCTCCTTACTCACTCCCTCACTCCCTCTTCCGTCCTTTCTTTCTTTTTTTAGCTTATTGGGCCAAAGGAGATATATTATGAAATGAATTTTCGTTAAATGTACTTACCAGAAACACTGAAATTGCATATGTTGATTTATTTTGTGTTCCCATTATGCTTCTGAACGATATTGGCTCACAAAATGGCACCTAGCCATAGATAGTTGTTGGCTGAGAAACCATTGGTATGATGTTTTCCTCTGAGCTTCTGTGTATTTGTCTACATAAGACACAATGGCAATTGGATGATCTCCTGTCTGGCCAAATAGTATTAAAAGGGTTAATAGGAGCTGAGAGGTTGTGCCACACACCTTTAATCCCAGCACTTGGGAGGCAGAGACAGGTAGAGCTCTGTGAGTTCAAGGCCAGCGTGATCTATAGAGTGAGTTCCAGGGCAGCCAGACTACACAGAGAAACCTTGTATTGAAAAACAAAATACAAACAAAAAAAAAAGGAGGGGGTGCTAATAGTGGTCTGGACAGATGGCTCAGTCATTAGAAGCATTTACCTCTCTCCAGAGGGCACTAGTTCTCAGCACCCATGTTGGACAACCTATAATTGCCTGTAACTCCAGTTCTAGAGGATCTGATGCCCTCTCTGGCCTCTGTGAGCACCCAGAAGCACACGTGAGTGAACACATTCTTATTAAAAGAGGTTTCTAGGGAGGAGAAGTGAATGGGGGAGATAGATGGGAAGTAGGAGGGTATAGTCAGAAGTTTCTCTGTCCCACCCAGCTGGTCCTGCAGCCAACTTATGAAATACATCTCGGGGGCTTACTATTATAGTAAATGCTGGGCCAGTAGTTCAGGCTTGGCTTGGTACTTTTTCTCACTGAGGCATTCTCATCTTACTTCCTCTAGGCCTGTTGACTACTCTCTGCCTTTCCTCTTCCCAGAACTCTCCTAGTCTGGTTGCCCCACCTCTACTTCCTGTCTAGCTACTGGCCAATCAGCATTTTATTAAACCAATACAAGTGAAAAATGTTTGCAGTGTACAAGAGCTTTATCCCACAGGAGGGGGCAGGAAAAGAAGAGGAACAGGAAACTGTGGTTGGTATAAAAATAAATAATTAAAATTTTTTAAACAGGAAAAAAAGGTTTCTGGGAAAGAAACTTACTCATTATTGAAAGAGTTAAGAAGTTTGTCTTTTGGGATTACATGAGACTCCATCCGGAAACCCCATTCAACTGCTTCCAACTATATGGAAATTATTATTTATCAATCTGCCAAATCCTCTCCTCATTATCCCTTCTCACTACTGCTCACATATCTCAGTCTGTTATTTTGTACTTGATGGTTGATGTTTTATATATTGCCAGCTTCACTAATTGAACTGCAGACTTCTGAGATTGAGGATGTCACCTTCGTACCCCCAAACCCAGACCAGTGCAGGGTAGAGAAAGCTTCACAATGGACTTGGTAAGCTTTGGTAAGGAGATGGGTTCTATGCTATCACACCGGCAAGCTGTTGAGATGGTTTAAATGGGGATGTTTTCTGATTGGGCTTCTGTTTTTGAAGGGTGGCCTATGCAAACTGCTGTGAACAGAGTTTATTTGCATGTCTTTCCTCTCCTATTCACACAAGCCTAGACTGTGACCTCAAGGGAGGTGGGATAAGTAACTGAGAGCAAATCCTTTGAGCCGTGAACAGAACTGCATTCTAATTCGTGCTTCTTCAATCAGCTTCAATAGACAGCCTTGCAAAAACCCAAGTTAGTTTTCAGAGAATTTCCCCATAGATTTGCATCAGCTTGGAAACACCCACAATGGAGTATGTGTGTCATGAAGATCAACCCATGGTACACATGGCAATTGTCACTTGTCCTTCCAGAGAGTCAGCTGTTAAACATCTACCAGTCCAGTCCTAGCTCTCAGGCCAGCCAGTGTTCCACCACAGCTAGCCTGACGGAGTTGCTTCCCATCTCCCCAAATTGCAGTTTCCTCATCTATAACAGGACAAGTAATTGATAATATAGTCAAAAAGTGATTTGTAAGAGCCTACTCAGTGCTAGATACAACTCTTGGCTCTCAGGATGAAGCTCATGTGTGTTTGTGTTGGGAGGGATGTGAGCATGTATATGTTTGTGTGGGCAGGCATGTGCATGGCTCACGTGTGGAGGGCAGAGGGCAACCTCAGGTGTTGATAGTCACCTTCCACTTTGAGATAGTCACTTTGTTGTCGGCTGCTGTGTAGACAAGGCTAGCTGCTCCATGAGCTTCTGAATAGTCTATTGTCTCCATTTCCCTTCTCGGCACAGAGCCCTAAGACTACAGATGCATGCTGTCCTGCCTGGCTGGACATGGGCTTTGGGGATTCAAATTCAGTTCATCATGCTTTCAAGGCAAGTGCTTTACACACTAAGCCATCTCCCCAACTCCAGCATAGAGCTTTATATAAAACAAGGCCTCCTCCTTCTAGGAATATATATTGTATTTGGGGGGGGGGGATCTCGAGGGCTGACATCCTGGGCATGTGCATTATACTGCACAGATGTCAGTTAACATCCCTGGCTCACAGCCTTTGCCTGCAGCAGCACAGTCACCTCAGCCCAGCGCTCCTGGAGGCTGATCTGTTTCCATGTGTGCACCTGTCCTGTATATACCTGGTTAGTCCTCTCCAGGGACTCTCTGCTCTAGTTCTTTATCTTCACCTGCTAATGCACCTGAAGGGGAGCCTGGCTCCTGTCATTGCCACTATTGCTCTATGCATGGCACAATTCCCAGGTACTTCAATAACTCCAGGTCCCCAGAGGGGCTAGAGCATCTGCCTGGATCCTCACAGTCGCCATATTATTCTGCACCTTGCAGAAGCATGAAGTAGAAAGTCACCATTCTCTGGGCCACACCTGTTTGGCCTCTGAAACGGTTCCACTTGACTCCCACATCTCATCTCTTCCCTCCACAGCATCTCACCATATGAAGGTCATATATTAGCCGTGAGCCAGCCTGGGCACCAGACACTGAATTGACACCCCATTTTACCACCCACTCCCACGAGTCATACAAAACCTCTAAGATTTTCTCCCTTTCCTGTCTCAATTTCTACCTTGAACCAATATTAAATATCTCTAACCAAATCATGAAAAAAATCAGTCGTTATCATCACAGTATTCATAAAGTTACTTGTAAGCAGGTAACTTGGGCTTTGTCAAGATGCATGCACCTGGCCGCTTTTGGGTGCCTACATCTCCCCAACACACAGCTCACTGTCAGTTTCTCTCCACAATGAACAGCTGCTGTCGGTGTTTTAGGAATAGGTTTTTATAGCACTTGTTACATTTTATATGTATATTTATGTCATATGCTTTTATTTCTACCACCATAGTATTCCAGAAAGGATTTTAGACAGCTTACAAAGATGCTTGAAGCACAGCCAGGAAGCATAAGTTAAAAAGAAAGCATGAGGAAAAAGGGACTGAGGGAGGAGAATAACAAAGAGACAAATGAAGGCAATACCAAGAATGCTTGGTGGCTGCTGGCACGCTCTGTGAGGCCAGGTGCTGGGTGCAGATCCTCACTAGTGAATGCATAGCCAGAATTGTTCCCTCTAATGCCGCATGCTCACCTAGTAGTTTTCAAATGGATGCATCTGTGGAATAGTTTGCAAACTGACCCCAGCTGTGGAGGACTAGTGGCCGTGGAGCTGTTAGTGGCCAGAGAGGATGGCCAGATGGTCCCTTTTCACTTCTTTTCTTTCTTTTTCTATTTTTTTAACTTTATTGTTTATTTTATTTGCCTTGGTGTTTGCCTGGAACTGGAACTACAGACAGTTATGAGCTGCCATGTGGGTGCTGGGAATTGAACCTCTGTCCTCTGGAAGAGCAGTCAGCGCTCCCAACCGCTGAACCATCTCTCCAGCCCTCTCTTTTTCTATTTTTTTAAAGATTTATTTTATGTGTGTGTTCTGTCTACAGGCATGTATGTGCTTCAGGTGTGTGTGTATTGTTCTCAGAGGTCATAAAAGGACTTTAGATACCCTGGAACTGGAGTTTCAGGCGATTGTGAGCCACCATTTGGGTGTGCAACAAAACTCTTAGGTGCTGAGCCATCTCTCTGGCCCATACTGGAGTTGTACTTTCTTTTCTTTTTCTTCCTTTTTGAGACAGGGTCTCGTTATGCAGTCCTGGATGGCCTAGAACTTACTTATGTAGACCAAACTAGGCTTGAACTCACAGAAATCTATGTGCATTTGTCTCCCAAGTGCTGAGATTAAAGGTGTGTACAGGCCATTGTGGGCAGTTTTTTCTGTTGGAACCTAGTACAAGATGGTATTTGGTTCATAAAAACCATATTTTTATTCATTTTAGAGTTATTTTGACACTGTTACATATTAAAACAATGCACATCTTCTAGAAATGTACAGTCTAGTAGAGGACAATGGCGCATCTTGATTTCTGGAGCATCAGGAGGGTTGCCACTGTCTCTGGCAACTTTGCAGTCTTTAAGCTCTTCTCAGGCACTTGGTATAAAGGTTAGAGAGCATGACTGTGTCTGAATCCTGCATATAAGTATGTGTCTACCTGCTCTGGAGGCAGTTATTCAGCTCTACCACATTCTGGCTGTGGAAACTTCCATGAGTTACTTAACCTCCCTAAGATTCTTTTCCATATATACTAAACAACTTTCTAAACCCTAGATCAAGACCCTGTGGTAATATATTGTATGTTTAATAAAAGTAATAGTCTGAAATATCAGAGGACAGAGGTACCAACAGAGCCAAGCCATGAAAGTCAGGGAATGGTGACCCACACCTTTAATCTCATCTGGAGACAGAGATTGTCTAGACCTCCAAGCGTTCAAGGCATAATAGAGTCAGGCAGTGGTGGCAAACACCTTTAATCCCAGCACATGTGATCCCTGATTCTGCTCCCAGTACTTGGGAAACACACACCTTTAATCCTAACACTAGGAGAGTTGAACCAGGAAATGAGATAGCTGGGCAGGGAAAGAGAGATAAGGCTGGAGTAGGCAGGATTTCTTTTCTTGGCCTGCCACTTCCCTTTCTGGTTGGTGATGGAGAGGTTTGAAATTGGAGGATTCGTGGAGACAGGTCTGAGGAGTTGGCTGGGTGAGAAGTGGCCGCGCTTTCTTTCTCTATTTCTTTGATATTTTAGCTTTTCCTCAATATCTGGCTTCAGATTTTTATTATAATACCAAATAAATTTGTTCAATAGGACCCCATATGGGTGTGGGAGTCATTAAAAGCTATCTGAATACACAATGACCAAAAATTAGTTCAAATGCAAATTCATAATGGATTTAAGATATCCTTGGCAGCACACATCTGTATTATATTATGTGGCTTCACTGCAGCCTTCATTCTGAACACGTGTCACTGAAGACCAGAAACACCTTGGCTCAGATTCAAAACTACAGTATGTCATAAATTGCAGTGCTTGTACTGTACATACAAACTCAGCTGCTTTTATAAAAATGTGATGGTTTAATTACAGAAAATAAAGATGTGTGTGTGTGTTTGTGTGTATTCTTACCCCCATCCTTCATAATACAAGTGTCAAATTAGTTTATTATTGGATTATATTGTGTTGAAATGTTTGGCTTAAAAAATTACTATTTAAATGCCTCACCAGAGTTTCATACAAGAAAAGCATTGAATGAATTTTGACTTGAGACTAGGACAGAATTTCCAATAATTTCTGAAATGGTTCTAAACCTTCATCTGCCATTTTGTACTGTGTACTTACATGAGGCAGTGTTCTCAGCTTTGGTGAGTATAAAGTGGAGATGTCTGTTAATCAAGGCATTCCTCTGTTGGAGACCTTCCCACTCTTGAGAATGCATTCTCAGTTTTTTAAAGAATAATTTTTACACTTATAACTTATTCTTATGGTGGAGAGGGTGTGTGCATGCGCCATGGATCACACATGGAGGTAAGAGGAAAACCTCTGGGTTTAGGTTCTCTCCTTCTGATGTTCAATTTCCAGGGATCAAACTCAGACCGTTAGACTTGGGGGAAGCTCCTGCACTGTGGGCCATCTTCTTCCAAATATAAAATCAGCCCTGAATAATATGTTCAACATCCTGCAGTAGGAAATATGAAGCAAAGATTTAACTCTATGTAAAAATAAACACGAACATAATCTCATTAGTATGTAAATTTTCTTTCATTTTAATAAGTAGTAAAATTATATGTACACCAAAGAATTGCTCACAAATAAATTTCTTTGTGATTTTTTTCACCAGTAAATGTTTCTCTTTACACTTATTTATATATCTGTGCCCCAGGGGTTGCATAAAAATTTCTCAGGCAAAAGAGGTCACCAGTATAAAACTTGGTCTATGGAACCTAGAGAGAAATGCCAGATCTGAGTAGCCCAATTGCTTCTATTAACAATAGTGTGGATATTCATTTATTTATTTTCACATGTGGGTGTGCCTTGTATGTATATTTATATGGGTGTGCATCATGTGTCTGTTTGTGTTGGTGTACCTTGTGTGTTTGTGTGGGTTGCCTTGTGTGTCTGTTTGTGTGGGTGTGCCTTGTGTGTCTGTTTGTGTGGGTGTGCCTTGTGTGTCTGTTTGTGTGGCTGTGCCTTGTGTGTCTGTTTGTGTGGCTGTGCCTTGTGTGTCTGTCTGTGTGCGTGTGCCTTGTGTGTATGTCTGTGTGGATGTGCCTTGTGTGTTTGTGTGGGTGTGCCTTGTGTGTCTGTTTTTGTGGGTGTGCCTTGTGTGTATGTTTGTGTGGGTGTGCCTTGTGTGTCTGTTTCTGTGGGTGTGCTTTGTGTGTCTGTTTTTGTGGATGTGTATACACAAGCACATGGTAGCCAGAGGTTGGCATCAGTGTCTCCTCCATTTGTTTTTGAGACAGGGTCTTGCACTCAGTCTTGCACTCACTGATTCAGCCAGGCTGGGTGACCAATGGCTTTAGGGATCTGCTTGTCTCTACCTGCTAGCATCAGTGTTAAAGACATGTGCTGCAGCACCCTGCTTTTATGAGGGTGCTGGATGTCTTAACTTGGGTCATGATTATGTGGCTGGCCCTTTATCATCCAGCCTCCTTGGATATTTATTTCTTGTTTACAACACTCCCTGGAGGATTTTACACAGATGGTCTTCTATTGACTCAGGCTTCTGTTTCTTTGTACTTGGTGGCCTCAGTGTCACCTAAGGACCTAGGACCTTGCTGCTAGTTGGTGGGTATAGGAGGGGTCACTGAGAGTTGGCTCACCTGTGTTTCACCCTTTTCTTGTCCCAGGTCCATAATATAGCCTCATGCTTACTCTTATGCACAAGAAAGGTCATGAAATGTAGTCCCTCCATGGGCCACAAAGAAGAGTGGACTCTGAGTTCTTAGCCTAAGCTACTCACACATACTTCTCAGTACCACGGAAGACTCAGCAAAGGTGATGTGCCTGGCACAGAGTAGGTGATCAGCCAACATGGGCATATGAGGCCATAGGCTATGTTTGTGCACTAATAGTGTTATTTCTTCAGTACCTAAACCATGAACTGGGCACTGGGCTTCTGTTTGATCTCTGATCCCTCTAATATCTGTGCAAAGCCTGGAGACTACCCTCTAAACAGATGAGGAAACCAAGATCCAGAGAGGGTAGGGGGCTGGCCCAAGGCCACATAGCTAGGAGGAATGGATTCAAAGCCAAGGAAATGCAGTTCAACAGCCTGTGGTCTTCTCACCAAATCATGATGAACACACAGGTCTGGACCTCAGGGAGCAGGCTGCTTTGGTGGTTCTTCATAAGGAAATATAACAAAAAGAATAGTATAGACAGGTCATACCCTGAAAGGTTATTGGCAGAACAGCAGTAGGGTTATGCTAAGCATAATTTCCCTCATCTGTCTGCAGGCCCCGGTCCAGTCGCTCTCCTCCCATCCAGCCCTCCTGTATTTTGGTTCGGTCCTCTCCCTCACTGGTGTCCTTCCTGCACAAATGCACTGGTCTCTGGATTTCTCAGTTCACCCCTGCACTCTGTGTCCCAGTGGGTCTGAGAAAGATCCCCCAATGAATTCTTGTCTCTCCACATGTTCTTCATTCATCTAACAAAATATTTTGTGTTGAGCCCTAGGGTTGAGTCTGGTGGTGAAAACAGACAGGGATCCAATACATATATCAACAAACTCAGAAGAAGAAACTGGATCTCTGAGCATGGACCAAAGGGAATCTGAGCCAGACTAGGAGGTAGCACTAGGCTGCCCAGCGATGCAAAGGCTTATTTAGGTGGGGGGAGCAGGACAGGATTACAAATGCTCTGTGTTGAGAGAAAGCATCTTTGAAAAGCAGAAAGGGGGCCAGAGCTGCTAAGGGCAAGGGTGTGATGGAGAGTGGGATTCAGTGAGAGAGCAGAGGTGAGCAGGTGCTAGTCCACCAAGGCCCAGGAGAATGGAGACAAATATTTAGTCTTTATTCCCAAGGGCAGAGACAACCTATCAGAGAGCTTTAAGTCAAAGGATATGTCTGCTACATGAGATGCTGATGTTCCTGTATCCTAGCATTTCAATAGATTAGGACCCTTGTCCCATTAGATAAGGACCTCTGGTAGCCTGATAGGTGAATGGCCCCTCCCTCCTCAGGCAAGAGACTCTGATGTACAACCAGCTGCTCTCTGGCTCCAGAGACCTCTGGTGGCTTTGACCCCGGGTACCCAAAATATAATCTACTCCCTCTGTTGTTCCTTTTCCTGTTTTACCACCTCCCTATTTCCAAGAGCTTCCTGGGATCACCCTAGGACAAACCCCATATACTCAGGCTTATCTTATACTTCCTAGAGGAACCCCCAAAGAAGCCAGTCTGCAATACAGATGAGCTCGAGAGGGAGCGGGGAGCAGAAAGAGATGCTGTCAAGGTTGAAGAGACATCCATGGTGGCAGCACTGGGCAAAGGACCGCCTCTCATCAGCAGGACTATGAGATGCAGTGGCTGTGCTGAGTAAGGGAGGGGCCTGTGGGAAGCATTGCCCAAGCTTCTGTCCACCCTAGCAGGGAGGCAAGGGGAAAGGCCAAGAATACATATGTTAATATTTCTATGCATGTCACAGAACAGCTTGTAGCCAGCAGATTTTCTGGAACTCTCTGCTGTCTTTTCACCCTGCCTTGACACATCAGACTCTAGAAGAGCCCAGCTGCCATGTCCCAGGGAAGCCAGCATTTTCTCCTGTAGGGCAGGATCCAATAACAGTGTTCTCATCCAATAAAGGAGGCTGGCGCACAGGGACAAAATATTGAATTAAAAACAATACCAGAGCCACTGAGCTCATGCCACCTCTGAACTGCCTGTGCATGCTTTTGCTCTGCAAATTGGTAACGGGAGCCCCAGGGAAATACTGTCTGGGAGAGGAGGGGTGAAAAGAGGCGAGGAAGGGGGGGCAGGAGGAGAGAAGCAGCAAAGTCTTGGCCACAGCTGGCTGAGCCAAAACCAAGGAGCAGAGCAAGGATTCAACTTCAGAAACCCAGCCCCAAGCTCTGGGCTCTGGCCTTGACCATGACTCCATGGGGCTCATTCAGAGGTAGGTGAGCCCTACCTACAGTTTTGAGGTCAGGCACTTCTGGGTTTACAGCATGAATTTATCATAGTGATGGGTTCTGTGTCCTTGGGTGAATCTTCAGAGACCCTGAACTTTAGTTGCTGTCTCAAGGTCTCATTCAGTCCAGGATTGTGTTTAGCCATCATTTAATTCTAGCCGATGGTTCCCTTCCAAGGCTAACAATAGTTAAGTCATGCCGGGATCACACAGCAAGGTACAGTTGGATCTCAGACCAAAGCTGTAGAGCTTCTGAAGGTCTAGATGCTGTGGTCTATATATTTAGGTCCTCCTAGACTCTTACCTTAAGACCTATTCCCCATTGTGATAGTATAGAGGGGCAATTCCCATGGGAAGTGACAAGATCATGGGGCAGAGCCAACACAAATTGAATTAGTATCTGTCTTTGGTAGGGTTTCTATTGCTGTGATAAAACCATGACCAAAAGCAACCTGGGGAAGAAAGAGTTTATTTCATCTTACAGCGTATAAATCTATCATCCAGAGAAGTCAGAACAGGAACTCAAGGCAGGAACTTGAAGGCAGGAACCGATGCTGATACCCTGAGCGAGTGCTGATTACTGGCTTGCTCTCCATGGCTGGCTCAGCCTCCTTTCTCATAGAACCCAGGACCACCAGCCCAAGAGTGAATCTGCCAACAGTGAGCTGGTCCATGCACATCAGTTATTATTCAAGAAAATGCCTTACATACTTACCTAAAGGTCAATCTTGAGAGTTTGTTTGGAGGTTCTAACAGGAGCACAGCTATTTGTATACCCTTGACCAAAGACCTGTTCTCCTCTAGTGAGAGAAGATGGTCCTCTTTGTCCAAGTGAGCAGCTTCAGGAGGGATGCACATGATATAGTGAGGGAGGAAGGGGACACCCGCCTAGCCAGCCAGATCAGCCAAACCAACACTAAAGATCTATGGGGTGAAAAATGTCACAGCCAGATCACTCTCACATTCCTAAAGGTCAATGTTATGGTGACATTTTCTCAATAATAAGTTCCTCCTCTTGGATATGCCCAGGTTTGTGTTAAATTGGCAAAAACTAACCAGTAGGACTAGACATGGTGGTACATACTTTAATCCCAGCACTCAGGAGGCAGAGCAGGAGGATTTCAGTGAGTTTGAGGCCAGCATGGTACATATTAAGTTTCATGATAGCAAAAACAATGAAGAGAACCTTGTTCCTAAAATAAATAAATAACACCAACTAAGTGCCTTTAAAAAAAGACCAAGGAGCCAGAGAAATGAGTCAAGTGTCTGAGACAGTAAAAGATGTCTGCCACCCAGCCTGATGTCATGAATTGGATCCCTATTGTGGACTATTTAACTATGTAAAGATGTGTTACATTTGTGTCACCTTGACTGCCTAAGGTACCTAATTGGCCTAATAAAGAGCTGAACAGCCAATAGCTAGGCGGAGAGAGGATACCTGGGCCTGGAGGGCAGAGACAGTAAATAGGATGAGAAAGATAGTCTCCAGAAAGGCCAAGAAGAAAAAGGGACACCTGGGGCCAGAAGCCAGGCAGCTGCTAGCCAGTAAGGCACAGAGACAGAAGGAAAGTAAGACATACAGAAAGAAAGAAGGTAAAAATCCCTAGGCAAACACAGATAAACAGAGACATTAAGTAAGAGCTACAATAAGGCTGAGCATTTGTAACAAATAAGTCTCCATATCATGATTTGGGAGCTGGTTGTTGGCCCCCCAAAAAAGCCCACCACAGATCTCAAGACCCATAAAATAGGAGAATTGACTCCCTAAAATTTGTTCTCTCACCTCAATTATGCTCCTGCCATGTCACAGGTGCTTCTCCAACCCCCACATACATTCACACAAAAATAAAATAAATTAATTAAAAAAGAAACTTGAGGAGAAAAGGACTTGTCTGGCTTATACTTGCACATCACTGTTCATCACAGAAGGAATTCAGGACAGGAACTCAACAGGGCAAGAACCTGGAGGCAGGAGCTGATGCAGAGGCTGGGAGGGAGGGATACTTCTTACAGAGCCCAGGACCACCAGCCTAGGAATGGCTCCACCTACCGTGGGCTGGGTCTTCCCACCATGAATCACTAATTAAGAAAATGCCTTATAGGCCTGCCTACAATCTGATTTTATGAAGGCGTTTTCCTATTTGAGATTTTCCTCTCTCTCTCAGATGACTGTAGCACGTGTGCCAAGTTCACATGAAACTGTCCAGTACACTTATTCTGCCTGGCTGTTTGCTTGATTGTTTGTCAAGGTTCCTCTGTAGCCTTAGCTGGCTTGAAACTCAGTAAACAAACAAGGTTGAGAGATCTGCCTGCCTCTGCCTCCCAGTGCTAAGATTAAAGGCTTGGACCACCATACCCAGCTCAAGGGGGCTTTTTGAAGTATCACTGCCAACACCCATCATTCAAACAGGATTTTTTAATATATAATTCTGATTCTCATTGTTGATCTTAAACACAAATTTGGTTGAATTAAGAGGCATTTTGGAGATTACTAACACTCCTCTGGGTGTGTCTGTAGTTTTCAGAGACTATTAGCTACCCGAGAGAACCCATTGTGAATGTAGGTAACACCATCCAATAGGATGGGGGCCCAGATGAGACAAAAGAGGAAGAGAAAAGACTGGTTAGTACTGGCATGCTTGCTGTCTGGCTCCATGAGGTGAGCAAATTGACAGCCCCACCACCACCACCACCATGCCCTTCCTTCACAATGCTGTACCTCATCACAGCCCAGAAATGACTAAATGACCTGGACTTAAACCTTTGAAATTATAGTCAGAATGGATCTTTCCTCCATTAGCGTGTCCCTCTCAGGTCACAGCAATGAAGATGCTGACTAACCCAGTCATCAGCATGTCTCTACCATGCTCTGGGTTCAGAATGGAGCTGAGGTGGTAAATACAGTATGGCTGTTGAGGCAGAACCACACAAGCAAATGTGTGGTGATATATATTATGTATCAAATAAAGGTTGCCTGAAGATTAGAGGAAAGAGCCAGCCACAGAGTTAGCCCTAGAGATCAGGTAGTGGTGGCATATGCCTTCAATCCTAGCACTCAGGAGGGCAGAGATTCATCTGGATCTCTGTGAGTTCAAGGCCACACTGGCCTACATGAGATTGATCCAGTCCAGGAGAGAAACAGAGCCAGGCAGTGGTAGCACACACCTTTAATCCTAGCACTGGGAAGGTTGACATAGGAAGTGAGATGGCTGGGCAGAGAAAGGCATAAAAGGTGGGAGGAGACAAGGTTTGCCCCTTCCATTCCAGCCTGTGCTTCAGTCTGAAGATTCGTGGAGACAGGTTCTACCCCTTCCGACCTGAGGATTCAGTAGTGGTGAGAAGTGGCTGTGTCTTGTTCCTCTGTCTCTCTGATCTTTCAGCTTTTCCCCAATATCTGGCTCTGGTTTTTATTATAAGACAATTAGGATTCATGCAATACAAGTTAGATAACTTAGGGAGAATGAGTGGGGAGAAATGGGCAGAGGGGGTACCTGGATGGATCTGGGCATGCCCAGTGTCCTGCCTGAGTTAGGACCTGGGCAAGACGGCATGGTTACAAAGCCTCAGGGCAGAGAGGCGAGTAGAGAGAGCAGCCAGGGCCCAGGCAGACTAGAACTTGGGAAAGTGTTGGCCAGTGTTCATTTCTGTCCTTATGGCAGAAATTCAACTGTAATTAGTTAAGGCAAAAGAGAGAACATGTTCACTCCAGTGTTTAGGGAACAGAATTCCTGAAGTGGAAAGACAGTAGTGCACTTTGACCTCTAAAAGCAGGTGCAATCAACTCAGAAGTACCAGGGTCACACACTTTACCTAGTCTCCCATGACTCTTTGACTGTTCCCACACAGCAGAAGACATGACTACCAGCAGCCTGTGTATTTAAGTCTCATGGTGTACGGCTTGAAAAGAGATTGGCTCTGCCCTCGGTTTGGAAAATACAGTGGAAGAAGCTAGATGCATAGCTCAGTTGGTAGAGAGCTTACCTAGAATGTACAAAGTCCTGAGCTTGGTCCCCAAAACAGCATAAAACTGGTTGTGGTGGTGAACACCTGTAATCCCAGCACTCAGGCAGAGGAGTCAGGAAGATCAAGTTCATTATCATCTTCAGCTACATTTTTAATGTGAGGCTAAGTTGGGATACAGGAGGCTCTGCCTCCAAATGAATGAATGAGTAATGGAAAGCAGCCAGTTGGTCGGGGCTCTGCCTGTTGCCTAATTAAGTATGGCCAGAGAGATGAAGTCAAGTAGCAGTATGGTTACTCTGTTGGGAACCACAAGGATGAAATGGGGTGGGGGGGGCATGGCTCCCAGAAGCTAGGCTCAGAGAGGGACCAAAGCAGCTGCGACATAATAAGCATCCTTGACAACAGGAACTAGAACACTCAGCACAATCCAGAGCATCCTCAGAAATACAAACCACATGGTAGGGAACCAGAGAGTCTGAGCAAGGAGCACCAAGGA
The DNA here is from genome assembly GCA_004025045.1 of Sigmodon hispidus. Taxonomy (NCBI): domain Eukaryota; kingdom Metazoa; phylum Chordata; class Mammalia; order Rodentia; family Cricetidae; genus Sigmodon; species Sigmodon hispidus. The sequence goes on from PVIH01003887.1 coordinate 82,911, forward strand.
AAGCAGATGCCACCGCTTGCTTGTCGGCCATCTGCATGGTGAGGAAGACCAGGGAGTGGAGGCATGGCGGCCCCTTCTGTCTTTAATGTCTTTTAGGTGACACCTCTGATGTGCTACCAAGGACTTTGAAGCCACCACAACCAGTTTTATGCTGTTTTGGGGACCAAGCTCAGGACTTTGTACATTCTAGGTAAGCTCTCTACCAACTGAGCTATGCATCTAGCTTCTTCCACTGTATTTTCCAAACCGAGGGCAGAGCCAATCTCTTTTCAAGCTGTACACCAAGCAACTTAGTTGCTCAAAAGATGACTGGGGTTTGAGTGAGAAATGTCCCCAACAGGCTCATGTAACTAAACATGGTGCTCAGTTAATAGTGCTGTTTGGGGAGATTGTGGCATTTTTGTGGACACAAAGGCTTGCTGAAGGAAGTATGTCACTGGGGGTGGGCTTCGAGAATTTGTAGCCCGGTCCCATTTCCAGTTTGCTCTCTCTGCTTCCTGCATGTGGATGGAAATGTGATCAGCCTTTTTCCATTGCTGCTGCCTGCCTGCTCTGCCATCTGAACTCTTTCTGGAAGCATAAGCCCACATAAACCTTTTATTTGCTAAGTCACCCATGGTCATGGCATTTTATCTCAGCAACAAAAAACATCATTCAAACAGCCTTGATCAAGGAGGAAGTCCCTTCTGCCACAGGAATACCAGCATGACCATACTCTGAGTGCTGTGGTGCCTAGGGTACTGTAGTTGACTCCCCCAGCATCTCCCTACTTCTCCTGATGCAGGCGTCTGATGCTAAGACCTCCAACTCTGCCTACCCAGCACTGCTATACACTGGGCTTGGATGCATGGGCCTCAGGTGAGTCCAACTTTCATAATAGGAAAGGAATGTGTGGTGATTAGTTTTAATTATCAATTCGACACAATCTAGACTCACTTGGGAAGAGGGTCTGGGGTGGAGAGGTGTCTCTGAAAATATCACAGCCAGCATAATGTTGATCCACATGAGGCAAGAAGTAAGTTCAGTTCAACACAACTCAATAGCCAGTGCTGGCTCAAGTTTCTAGAGTCTGACACTACAGCATTTGTTTTCGGCATATTGAAACACAGAGTAATTTTGGAAGAAAATAGTCTAGTGATAATTGATTCATCTATGTGCTTAAACATGATTACACTGAAACTCTTTTCAAAGTACATGTGACTTCTTCCATAGAGATGGGTTCTATTGACTGAGAAACGATGCCTAAGGCAAGGGTCTAGGGAGGGTGTCTGAGATAAATGAGTCTGTGGGAGACAGAGGTGACCTGTCCATACAGCTAGCACAGAGGCCAACACCGGGCTATTAACTACCTCTACTCCATTTGTAAAGTACATGTGACATCCCTCATACAGATGGGTTATATTGACTGAAAAATAGTGCTTATGATAAGGGTCTAGGGAAGAAGAGTCTGGGGAAGTCAAGTGTGGCCTGGCCCTACAGATAACACAGGTCATCAGGCCAACCGTCTCCATCCTCTTGTTTTGAAGAGGATGCAGTTCCGCGTGTTCTGCATTCCTGCTTTCCCTGGTGTTTCTCTATGAGCACAGGACTCTGTCCCCAAACAGGTCTCAGGGAGGGCTTCTGCAGATGAGGCTGAACATGTGTGTGAAGATTGTCTTGACATTGTGTTAATGAATGTAGGAAGGCTCAGACCAAAAGGGAGTGGTACCATTCACTGGGTCCAGGTCCTGAGTTGTTTGAAAGTAGGGAGAGTAAGCTGAGCCAGAAGTAGCCAATCGCTGATAAGAAAATGCCCCTACAGACTTGGCTGTAGTGAGGTTCCCTCTTCCTAGGTGATCCTAATGTGTCAAGATGACCAAAAAAAAAAAAAAAATCAAAAGCCCTAGCTAGCAGAATGTGTGTGACACATGTTACTGACAATATTTTTCTTCCTTTTAAACCTGGGTTGAAAGTCTCTGCATTCCCCTTCTACTGGTTTTCCTTCCTGTGAAGAAACACCTCTCTCTCTCTCTCTCTCTTTCTCTCTCTCTCTCTCTCTCTCTCTCTCTCTCTCTCTCTCACACACACACACACACACACACACACACACACACACACACAACTACTCAGGGGAAAAGGAGTTGAAGTTACAGCCCATCATACAGAGAAGTCGGGGCAGGAACTTGGAGCAGCTATGCAGCTCTAGTCTTTCTATACACTGTGAATATGTGTTGTTACCAATGGTTAATAAAGATGCTGTGTCGGCTTGTGGTAAGATGGGAGACAGCCAGAAGGGAATCCAAGAGAGACAGGAGAAGAAGAAAGTCGGAGTCAGAGCAGACACTGCCAGCTGCCCAAGAAACAAGATGTGACTGTACAGGTAAGCCACCAGCCATGTGGCAATACATAGATTAATAGAAATGGGTTAATTTAAGATGCAAGAGTTAGCCAGTAACAGCCTGAGCCATAGACCAAACAGTTTGTAATTAATATAAGCCTCTGTGTGTGTATTTGGGACCAAGATGCTGCAGGACACAGGAAAACTTCTGGCTATATAGCTAGTCACATTCTCAATCAAGAGCATAGAGGATTTGCTTTCTCATAACAATCAATCATTGATCTTTCCAGGACCAGGCCTGGTAGGTGATGATAACACTGCCAGGTGGTTCTGAGTTATATTAAAAAAAAAAAAAAAAAAAAAAAAAAAAGGCAAGCTTGTGGACTAGAGAGATGGCTGAGTAGCTAAGAGCACCTGTAGTTCTTTTGGAGAACCTGGGTTTGAGTTCCAGCACCCACGTGGCATCTCACAATCATCTGTAACTGTAGTTACAGGGGATCTAATTCCTTCTTTGGGCCTCTTTGGGGCCAGGCATGCACAGGGTGTGTGTTGTGCCCAGAATTCAGACCCCTAAAAAGACCAGCAAGAGAATGGTCCAATGCAACAGCCAAGAGCCTCTTGTTAACGTTAACAAGCTGGCTTGGGGCACTCCAACTGTCTGATACAGTGGTGAAGTAGGAGCGACCCTGAGCAGCATGAGGCAAGGGTTTTTATTAGAGGGAGGGCTCTGGGGGCTTCAGTACTTCAGGGTTACAGTCCTGGGATTGATCCGAGCTTGGGCTAGAGGTACCTATTATGAATTCATTGGTTGCTTTGGATTCTAGGGATGTTTCAACATTTAACAGTGGTCATTTTCAGATCAGCAGGTACACCTGGAGACTATCTGTCCCTTTCTCAAGAAGGGAATGATTGGAATGTCAAGTATTTTCCCTTGGGTGCTGGCTCCTCCCTGGATGGTATCTGCTTATAGGCCCTTCCTGGTACCACTAGGTGATGCCAGCAAGAGCCTACTTTCTGTCTACCTTTCATTAAGCCTGTCATGGCAGTTGTGTGATCAAGCTGCTCTGGGCCCCACATTATCTTTATTTCCAGACATCAAAATCTCAGATATTAAATGACATGTCCAAGATCACAGATCCATCAAGAAGCTGAGATGAGGCTTAAGTTGTTCTGTTGGGTTGTATAGCCTACATCCTACATCCTTTGGCTTCTTTAATCCTTTCTAAAAGCCTGAACTAGTCCTGGTTCAGAATCTACTTTTTCTTGTATCAACTAGAAGGCCTTGGGGCTGCAGGAAGAAAATACCAATCTCACTGATTAACAAGAAGATATTATGTTCTAAGTCACTGATTCTATGGCTCCATGCCCCTCCCCCTTCTTCCCACTGTGACAACATGGGCTTAGTTTCCTCCCTTTATTCACAGAATGATTGACACATCTCCAGACATTATACACAGTTACAGCCATGCCTAGCAACAAAGCAGGGACTCTTTTTCTTTCAGGAAATAACAAAATCTTTTCTGGAAGCCCTTAGGCACACACTTCTCACATCTCACTGGGCAGAATTCCTACTTCCAGACTCATCTCTCACTCTGCAATTGGAACTGCATGACTAGCTCATTACAGTGGCCCCAGGCCATCTGCAGGGGGAATGACCCACCCTCCAAATCAAAGTTCTATTTGAAAAAGAAAAAAGCAGTGACTTGTTCGGGATAAGCAAACAAGTGGACCTGTTTGTTTTTCTTCTCACTTCCCAGTACTTTTAATCCCTGGTAGTTACCTTCTTTTGCTCTCATTTTTAAAGTCAACATGTCATGCCTGCATAGAAAAAACCCTCAACAAAACCATGGAGCCAACTTCCCGATGCAAAAAACAAAGGTTTCTTTATTTGTGCCAGCAAGGGCTTCTTCTCTCACTCTTCAAATCAGTGAGTGAAGAAGGAAGCCCTGAGCCCTGATTACAAAGGTCTTATATAGGGAAAAACCACAAGCAGGGAACTGTATGTCTTGGCATTCTAAGATTGGGTAAGGGGACACAGAGTGAGGTAAGCTTTTGAAACTATTTGTCGGGCTAGAGGCATGAAATTGCTAATGGTTATAGAACGCTGACAGGATTTATGGCAAGATATGGGATGTCTGCTGAGATACCTGGATCTTGTTAAATTTTAGTACCATGCCTCCTGTTTGACTGTGTCCAGGATATTTGCTTTGAATTCTATTGTCACAGAACATTTTGGGAGCTTGAGTTCAACTCCCAGTCACCATGGAAGTCAGTTCTCAGGATGGTGTCCGTTCTGCTCTTTTAAGCACATATTCAGTATAGACACTGATGGATTTCACTACAATTTCATCTGTGGATGCTGTGTGAGCTGTGTGCTCCATTATCTTCTCTTACTCCTTCTCCATGTGCCCTGGTCCCCTTTATCCTCCCAAATGGTCCTTTTCAACTTTGATATCATATAAATACATACTCTACATATATACATGCATACACACTCTAGATTCAGTATGTGAGAGAAGGCACGCACATTTGACTTTCTTCTTTCAAATTTTTATTGTAAATATTTTGTTTTCTGTATGTGTATACATGCATGTGTAAATGTACATGCCACAGAGCACATGTGAGATCAGATGACAACCCGTGGGAGTCTGTTGAGGGCATCAGTTCCCTCCTTCCACCTTATGGATCCCAGGAATTGAACTCAGGTTGTCAGGCTTGGCCACAATCTTACCTGCTGAGCCATCTCACGGCCACAGCAAACTGGCCTTTCTAAGTCTTTTTTATGTCACTTAACGTGTTGATCTCCAATTACACTTACTTTCTCTGAAGGAATATACTCTATTTTTATTTTTTTTAAATATCTATTTTTATTTTATGTGAATTGGTGATTTGCCTGCATGTATAACTGTATAAGGGTATCAGATCTTGGAATTACAGACAGTTTTTAGCTGCCATATGGGTGCTGGGAATTGAACTCAGGTTCTCTGCAAGAACAGTCAGTGCTCTTAACCTCTGAGCCACCTCTCCAGCCCACTCTTCTTTATTTTTTGATAGTTTCATAAGTATATACAGTGTGTTCTTGCTATATCTAACCCATTAGCCTCTGATGTCCATCTTCTTTTCCCCCTGAGACCCTTCTTCCCACCTAGCCCCCCAGTGGCTACACCATTAAATAAAATTATATCCCCTCCTCAAGAAGCCATTAACAGTCATTAGCTCCTCAGAAAGGGGCGGGGCTTCATGGGCCCTCCTCTGTCCTTGCTGGAATGGTAAGGGGTTCTATCTTGTGTGCTCATGATTTGCAGCAGCCACGTCATACCTGGATGGCGGTGTTTCATGACACCTTCCTCCCTCCAGCTCTATCTTATGAAATGTTCTCTGAGCCTTGGTGGGAGAAGACATAATTTTACTCTTCATCATGGCTGAATTGTATGTAGTTACATATTCTTTAGTCGGCCATCTATTGGACTTCCAGGCTGGTCTTATGTCTCAGCTCTTGTAGATAGTGCAGCATAAACACAGACTTGCAAGCATCTCTGCTATGTGTTGACTTAGAGTCCTTGGGGTATATACCCAGGAATGGTACAGCTGGTCAGAGGGATATTCTATTTTTAGCTCATTGAGAAGCCTCCACACTGATTTCCACAGTAGCTGCACCATTTTACAACCCACCAGCAGTGAATAAGAGTTCCTCTTTCCTTACATCATGGCCAGAATTTCTGGTCCTTTGCCTTCCTAATGACAGCCTTTCTGACTGGAGTGAGATGCAATCTCAAAGCAGCTTTGATTTGTACGCCCCGGACAGATGAGCATGTCAAACAGCTTTTCATATATTTATTAGCTATTTACTCCTGCCCCCCCCCGCACCCCCAGTTTTTGAAACCAGAACATTTATCAAACACCTGATCACTGAAATCTTCGTGATGGGCTGGATGCTGCAACATCCACCCTCCTAGATTTAGGCGTTGTCCCTTCATGGAGTCTGTGTCTGAACCTGTGTTAATGACAATTTTTAGGTATGTCATTTACCCAGTTCTGGGAGTGTGTCTTCTCTAGCCTTGGCACTCCAATTTACTTCCTCTTGTTGTTGGCAGGGCAGCCATGCTTGCCAGATGTCCTTCCAAGGGTGGCGACCCTCAGTTCCACAGGAATGGTACAATGTGTACAGCTTATTGTACACTTCCTCAAAAATGCCATTCCCGTCGCCATCTTGCTTCCACCCAAGAGAGTGTGTGTCTCCATTTGGAAACTCTGTTTATTTGCTGGATGACGGGGAAGGAGCTGTTGAATTCTTTATTCTACTTTGAGCTCCTCCTTAAAGGATCATCCTAAACCCCACCTCTCTCAGGTAGTCTGCTACGAAATCCTCCATCAGGCTGTCTAAAGTTCATCTGATCCAGCCTCCATTTCCTCATCTGTGTATGGATTCATCTTTCTTAAGGCATGTTCGAGAATTAGGGTAGATGATGTATCTGAGATTATTGTCGGTGATCTTCTTGGAAAGAAGAGAGGGAGGAAGACTAGGCAAAATTCAGTTTCTAGCAAGAAGAAAGCAAAAGTGCTTCCAAGGTACCAGCACCCAGGCCCCTCTCCCATCACTCCCCCGCCCCTTGGCTCTCCCAGCAAAGTCATTTTTCATTCCCAAAGTCATTTGGCTTAGAACGAGGGGAAAGAGGCAATGGCAGGGTCTGTATTGTGCTGGCTTGGCCACCATCCATCACCCGGACGACAGGAACTCACCTCCCACAAATAAAGTTATGACAAGCGTCCCCAACCCATTCTTTCAGCCGTAGCCTCCCTGTTTCCATCATCTCTGACATTATAAGCCATCAGCCAAGCTATTTGTCACACCTCTGACAGAGCCTTGGCAGCACGGGCAGGGGACCATGCCAAGGCATAGTAGTGCTGGGGCAAGAACCCGCCCCCACTGCCACTGGTGATCCTCTTATTCCACACTTGCTCCGAAAAAGTGCTTCTCCCTGTGGAGCCAGGAGTCCAGTTGTGGAGCAGATAACAGTGTCTTCGTTTATTCACACAGCAAACATTAGTGAAGGTCCCTCCTGTAGCCAAACCTGTAAGGTGTCCATGGGGCTGCAAAGGGAAGTCAGATGCATTGATGACCATAGAGAGTGCCCAGTCCCAGTGTGGACAGGTAGTGCAAGAATACTGCAGGGACTCTGGGAATAAAGAGGTGGGGTCCTAGAGAGACTCAGGCAGAAGGTAGCATGTCAGCTGAGACCTGCAGAACCCAGAATAAAGACACAGAACATAAAGAAGGCTGTGGAAAGCTTCTCTGCCCTCTTAAAGCATAACCCTCACCAACTCCCCACAAGCACCAAAATGAAGTGGTGAGCAGAGCCCAGGTCTAGCAGAGGGCTAAGTACCTGGTGAGTAGAACATGTAGACAGTTCTCCATCCATTTTCTGGAGCTGCTGCACCAAATGACCTCAAACTGCAGCAATGCATTCACTCCTGTAGGCCTGGCTGTCTCGGGAGTCTTTGTAGCAATGCTGTTTTGCAGTTGCTTCCTGGATTCCAGGCTGTGAACAAACCCGGCCATTCCTCGGCTTGTGGACACATCCTTCCCATCCTCCTCTATCCTCTGTAGTCACGTGGCTGGCCCATGTTGCCAGTTCTCATGCCTTCTTCTTCTGATAAGAAAACCTGCTAGCCAGGCCTGGGCCTCAGACCTGCAATCCCAACACTCAATAGGTCCGTCAGAAGGGGTGGCATAATGAGACCCTTCTCAAAAGGATGGGGAGGGAGACAAAAAGGTGAATGAGGGAAGGTACAGATGGGGAAAGTTTGGGGGGAGAGTCCTGTCCATAGTTCATAGTCATCCATGGATTTATCTAGAGGTTCTCATGTTATTTATATCTATCTACAAAGACCCTATTTTCTGTAAGGTCATACCTATAGGGACCTGGGATTAATACTTTGACATGTGTTAGAGGCCAGCATTGCAGTACAGTAATGAGCCGGAGGCAAGAGAGTATGCTAAGTTCTAGGGACATGGTGGGTCGGTGGGACTGGAACGTCAGGACCAAGTCACCTCAGACCTGCTCCTGCCATCAGTGAGCAAAACGAGCAAGGCCAAGCGCTTTAATGTCCCTGGGCCTTGGCTCACCGTCTGCCTTGTGGCCTTGTTTTTCCAGATTCTCGGGGCTGTCTCAGGGTGAAAGGTAGTCACTCCCTCCAGGTTGGGAAGAAGGCTTGCTCAGTAGAGTGCTTGCCTTGTAAGCACAAAGACCTGAGTTTGATCTCCAGTCGCCACAAAAAGGTAGCTGCAGAATTATGCATCTGTAACCTCAGAGCTGGGGAGGCTGAAACAGACAGATCTCTGACTCATCAGCAAGGTACTTTTCATCTACACAAATTGATAAGACCCATCTTCCGTGAGAGTTTGTCTCAAAAAAATTTTAAGATGGTGTGCAATTGAAGAACATAGCCAACATAAACTTCTGACTTCCATATGTGCATACACATACACATACACATACACATATACATACACACACACGAATATACACACATACATTTACACACATACATACACACATATATACATATACACATATACATACACACACGAATCATATACACACATACACACATACATTACACACATATGCACACATACACACACATACATACACACATACACACACATATACACATATACATACACACACGAATGAATCATATACACACATACACACATGCATATATATACACACATACACACACACACATATATATACACATGCATACACACATATACACATATACAGAGAGAGAGAGAGGAAACAACCTCTTCCACTGTTGTGTATAAATCAGGAACAGAAAATAATCCAAACTAAGCAATAGAAGACTGTGTTGCTTTTGTATTGAGGAAGTCTTAAGAATCAAACTGCTTTCAGCTCTGCTGGACCAGACTCCAGATGGCGTGTTCAGGATCATTGCATCCCACCTAGCCTCTGGGTTTTCTGCTGCATCGAAGGCCACTAATGAACCTGACTTCCTACCATGCATGCTAAGTAGCCATCAGAAGAGAGGACTAGGCGAGGCCCGGCCACAAGGCGTGCCAGCTAGGATCTTTCCCAGAATCTAAAGCATGAAGATTGGCACTGCAAGACAGGGGCTGTTTGCCTACCTTTGACAGACAGCTCATGGCCCAGGCAGGTTGGCAAAAGTTTGTTCTAAGAAAATTGACTCCTTGCCAAAGAACAAAAGAAAAAAACAAAACAAAACAAAAACTAGAGGGTCTAAGGAATGTCCGCTGCATGGTCTGGTAGGTGCTGAGTACCTGCTGTAACTAAGGCACCCCCAACCACACACACACACACACACACACACACACACACACACACACACACACACAGGCGCGCACAAACCTTCCTTAGCAAAAGTCTCACTAGCTGAAGGCTTGTTCTGCAGCTGCTCCTGGTCTGCTGATATTAAAACAATGACTGTAATGTGAGCCCTCTGACCTAATCAATGAATGACTCTCTTGGAAGATTCCTGATTTGATGGTGTTATTGGAAGCTAGTGGAAGCTAGGAAGTGGGGCAAAGTTGAGGAAGTAGGGCAATGTGCCTTTGCTTTGTTTTTTTTTTTTTAAAGATTTATTTATTTATTTTGTATACAGTATACAGAAGAGGGCACCAGATCTCATTACAGATGGTTGTGAGCCACCATGTGGTTGCTGGGAATTGAACTCAGGACTTCAGGAAGAACAGTCAGTGCTCTTAACCTCTGAGCCATCTCTCCAGCCCCCGGCAATGTGCCTTTGAAAAATAGAGCTCATCCCTGGAATTCCTGTTTGCCTTCTTTTACTTCCTGTTCACTGTAAGATGAGCAGATTCCTCCACCATATCCTTTTGCCATGTTCTTTCTGCCTCAGCACCGCCTAAAAAGGAACAGAGCCAGTCACCATGACTGAAACCCTAAACCAAAATTAGTCTACTGCTTTAAGTTTTTTTTTTTAAAGTGTTTTTTCACAGTGATGAAAACTGACTAACATAGGAAATTGTCACGAAGACGTGGGATAGTCACCATAACTGTTCCAGACACTGTGTTTCAGAAGCCTTTGGAACTGATTTGTGAGAGGAATTTGAGTGAGTTGAGAATCGGGCTAGAAACTCATAGAATAAAGTATGTACTGTAAATGCAAGCCTCTAGCTTCAGCCTTCAGGAGACCAAGGCAAGAGGATCCAAGTTCAAGGCCAGCCAGTGTTACATAGTAACTTTGGGGCCAACCCAGTCTACGTAGCAAAACTCAAAAAATAAAAGTCTATGTGAGTAGAGCTTAATTAGCAATTTGTGGGGTCTTGGAAGACATGTAGAAGGGAAACAGTGGCGATTTGTTGAAGTGTTAGACAGGAATTAGATAGCTACTGGGGACTGGAGTAGAAGCCATTCATGTCCCATTCTGCCAAAGAACTTGTCTGCATTTTATCACATCCTGAAACTTATAAAAGGCTGATTCAAAGATGACCGACTAATTAATTAGGTAGAGGAAACTCCAAGGCAGATCAGCATTCAGGCTATGACTTGGCTATTGCAGACTGTTTTTAGCCAGATTTACAGTGAGTATTGGAAGCCGACGCAGAGCAGAGGATCTGAAAATTGGTCAGAAAAGGAGTATATTTAAAGGTGGGACCAAGAGAGGTATGGTTGCTGGGGAGACTGGGTAAAAATAAGCCAAATACTTTGGGACAGTGGGAAATAGGGCTTGAAGAATCTTAGAAATCAGTAAAACTGCAGATTCAGTTGTGTCAAAGTATAAAGTCTGAATGATTTGTCTTTGAGAAGAGAGCTCTGGGACACCTGGGAAATGAGGTTTGTGGCTTCACTTCTCTGAGTCTAGCCATCCAGGCACCCAGAGCTGCTGCAGCCATGGTCCGAGGATGTTTAGCTATTGCTCAGTGATGGAAGCCCTTGGCACTGCCCACGTGATGCTGGTTTTGCAGACATGTAAAATGGAAGTGTTGTGTGGTTAAGGAGGCTTCTGGATAAAGTAAAAAGGAAGGACTGGAAGGTCAGGATATGTGTGGCAGAGTTAGAATCCTGGAGAGGAAGATGCATGAGGTCACAAGAGTGGCGCTAATGCTGCAATGGAGACTCCAAGAAGCTAGAGACAGCTCCAGAGGGAGCCTTGTAGGCTGGTAAGACTGAGGGGTAGGGCCATCTGAGCCCACTGAGCTCACAGCACAAGCTTGTTGCCTTGGATCTGGCCGTGGAGCCGTGAGGTTGAGTGTTTGCCCTGCTGACTCTTGGTCCCAATGCTCCAGCTCTTCTTTGGTATTTCCCTATTCCTCTCTTCTGGAATGGGGTTGCGTACCTATCCCACAAACAGTAAAAGTTTGCTTTGAGTCTCAAATGAGATTTTGAGCTTGAACTTTTTTTTTTTTTAAGATTTTATTATTATGTATACAGTATACAGAAGAGGGCACCAGACCTCATCATAGATGGTTGAGAGCCACCATGTAGTTGCTGGGAATTGAACTCAGGACCTCTTGAAGAACAGTCAGTGTTCTTAATGTCTGAGTGATCTCTCCAGCTTGAGCTTGAACTTTTGAGGAATGTTAGAATTGTTGAGATTTTGAGGACTCCTTGAAATAGACTACATTTGCATTATGAGGTGGCCATGAGCCTTAGGGAAGTAGGCACAATGATTGGGTTTTGAATATGAAATGTCTCCAAACAGGCTTTTGTATTAAAGGATTGGTCTCCAGCTGGTAATGCTAAAAAATAACTGTATTATTATTCTGAACTAAACAATGAATTCACTCATCAATGGATGCATAGTTGATATGTAATAATCATGTGGATGTGGAAACCAAGAAGTGGGGGTCTTCTAGAAGGTCACTGAAAGGTGAGACTGTTTCTCATTCTTTCTCTGGCTGCTTTTCTCGATTGTCCATTCCATTATGATGTTCCTGGCCCTTAATCAACAGAGCTAGCTGAACATGGACAGAAACTCTGAGCTGAACATCTTTTTCCTCCTTTTGGTTGACTTGTTTGGGGGTTTTATCAGTGCTAACCCCCCCCAACACACACACACATACACACACTTTCTAGTCCATCTCTTGAACATAAATGCAAGTAACTCTCTACTCGAACTTTACAAATGGAAAAAGTGATGAACAGAGTATATGAGGCCAGTTTACACTTTTTTCTTAATAAACAAATGACCAAGTGAAAGAAACTATGTTTTTAGATGGAGGGGAGAGATGGCTCAGTGGTTAAGAATACTGGATGATCTTCCAGAGGCTCTGAGTTCAATTCCCAGCAACCACATGGTGGCTCACAACCATCTCTAGTGGAATCTAATAACTTCTTCTGTATAAAGGTATACATGCAGATAGTACTTTTGCATAAAATAAATCTTTTAAAAAAAGAATCAGAGACCGATGGGTGATGGTGACACAAGCCTTTAATCCTAGCACTCTCGGGGCAGAGGCAGGCAGATCCCTGTGAGTTTGAGACTAGCCTGGTCTACTAAGTGAGTTCCAGGACAGCTAAAGTTGTAACACAGAGAAATCCTGTCTTGAAAAACAAACAAACAAACAAAAAATTAGAAGCCAAAATGGTGAAAATGAGAAATTCCTAGTAAAATTAAGTATATTTTGATTCAAAAGACTGTCTTTTTATTCTGAGTTTATGTTCTTCCTTCTCTTTATAGAGTCACATTAATAGTAAATGGTCATTGTTGAACTTTAAAATGTTTTTATTAGGTAAAATAAAAATGTGTTAAGAGCACTGGATACTCTTTCAAAGGACTTGGGCTTGTATTCCCAGTACTAACAAGGCAGCTCACAACCATTTGTAACTCTAATTCCAGGGGATCTTATATCCTCTTCTGGCCTCCACAGGTATCAGGCATGTGTGCAGTGCTTGTAAGCCAAACACCTTCACTCACAAAAAAATTTAAAAATATTTGGTATTGCATTGGCCCCTGAAACTTAAGAAACTAGAACCACAGAGTCAGAAGCGAGGTACAAGGTCGATCATTTGGTTCCTGATGGGGAAGAGTCTCTGTGGCTGTTTTGACAGCGGAGCCTGAGGCAGCCCTCCCCACCCCACCATGCTCTGTTTTCCCTGCACCTTTCCTTGGGGATGCTCATTGTGCTCAGAGAGCATCTTATTTGTGCAGGCACCTGTTTATTATCTGCTGTCTAGATTTGTATGCAGACAGCATGGGATCTTGTTCATATGCTCACCTCTGCCTAGCAATGTTCTTGGTGAAGAGACGGTGCTTGGAAAGTATTTGTGGAGGAAAGGAGGGGAGGAGGGACAGAGGGAAGGGCCATGGAGCTTGGGACCTCAGTTTGGAGACTGTCAGTCCAGTGTGACTGTATCTGTGGATTCACCACGTCACCCTCTTCATCATAAAAGTAATCTCAGCAAGCACCCCAGTGCCAGTACCAGCACCCCCTTAAGTATCTGTTTCTGTGTCGCCTCCGGCAGCAGACCTGAAGCCTTATTTCCTTACTCCACAGTCATATCGGCATTTAGGGTTAATATGAGATCCAGCATCCATCCTAGGACCATACTCTCAGAGTGGTTGGTGGACCAAAGACTATTTTGTCAGCTCACTATTTAGGACTGAACCCTGATTACCGAAGGCAGTGTCTACTGGCTGCCTTGTCCCTGTCCTCCAAAATGCCTTCCTTTATTAAGTATTTGTTTCCAGTTCTGACTGGGTAGCCTACTGACACAGGCTGGGCACTTGCTGTAACCTGATACCTTCTATCCTTTACTTTCCTTTTTGATTCCAAATCCCCTGTCTGCTCTCTCAGTGACTTCTACAGAAATGCCCCTTTGGCCACTCTCTCACCTCACCTGTGGACAAGCTGGCAGGACTTGACTTCCTTCCAACCTGGCCTGAGTTCCAAGAAATTTTAATGAAGAGCCTTGGCGGGCACTTCGGAGTCCAGGTGCTCTGCAGCCAGGGAGGGGGAGGGAATGGCTTTAAAGGAGTGTGCAATTTATCTGCAGCTACACACACACACACACACACACACACACACACACACTCCTTCTTCTGTTCCTAGATGCTGCCTCCAATCCACGACCTCTTTTTTCTTCTCTGCCTCTACCCCACAAGCCAACTTAACAGAAGTGCTGACAGGGCCTACCCAGAACAGCCCAGTATGAAAATTTCTCACAGGGGATTTGCACAGTCTTTTCCTGTTACAAGTCACTCATTAAGAGACCAGTGTTGATGCTCTGTCCTGTTGTGTTGCTGTGTTGTGTTTAGAGACAGGTCGATGTAGTCTAGGCTGATCTAGAGGTCACTATGTAAGCCAGAATGACCTCACATTTGTAATAATCTTCCTTCTGCAGTGACCCACATGCTGGGATTGCAGCTTGTGTCTGGTTTATAATTATTTTTATAAAAATGCTTATTCAAATCAGTGTGAAACTCTAAGCAGTAGAACCTGATCATATAATCAACATCCATTCATCCATCCATTCATCCACCTTTGGGAGTACTTTGGTATCTAAGTCCTGGGATATAGGATGCGGCCCTCCCCACCAGGACCTTCATTCCAGTGTGGACGGTATCAGTCACTGTGGAAGCAGGAAGCACCTAAGGACTCACAAAAGAGGAACAGGTGGAAGGTAGTGAGGAGCCAAGAAGCAACTGGAAGCTGAGAAGAATCCAAAGAGTCCTGTGGAGCTGCCAGTGAGCTGGAGACTCAGAGATGCATTCTGTGCCTGAGAGAAGAAATACCTGGACATCCTCTGTGCTCCTACACACAACATAGAGTACAGCAAAGGAGTAGTGGAGACACTGAGGAAGCTGACATCACTGGATGAGAAGACTGTAGACTGGATGGAGCAGAGCTCTGGAGAACACAGGGAAGAGTTGAGGCTTTGCCTGGAGAATGCTGAGAAATAAGTGGTTAATTGGAGTTGGGCTTTGTGGAATGAACAGGAGTTTGTTGAGCATCAACTTAGAGGAGTATGGCCCAAGTAGCTGGTGTAACATACAGTAGTTTCTTGATAACCTCTGGGGATGTGTTTTAAGAACCCACAGTGGGGCTGGAGAGATGGCTCAGCGGTTAAGAACACCGTTTGCTCTTCCAGAGGACCCGGGTTCGATTTCCAGCACCCACATGGCAGCTAACAACTGTCTGTAGTTCCAGTTCCAGGCAAACACCAAGGCAAATAAATAAATAAATAAGGTTTTGAAAAAAAAAAAAAAAAGAAAGAAAAAGAACCCACAGATTGTAGATACTGACACCGGTGATGATGACAGGCATTACTAGTTAGACTCAAGTTACACAGTCTATATATAGGGCCTATGTCTAACTAAGGCCATGCTGGGATAAGTTCCCAGCACACCCTGAGGCCTGCCTCTGGCCAACCTTTACTCTTAGCCACCAGCAGACCTGATGATCCCCATTGGGCCACCTTTGAGGAGAGATTCCTGGTAGGGCCAGAGTCCCGGGGTTTATGTACTCAACACTGGCCCCTGCTTTGGAGAAGTACCCTTCCAGCCCAGGGCTTATCCTGACCCTGCTGGCCTTGAGCCTTCGGCAGGCAGGGAGGGGAGGAGATGAGGCACAGGACCAAGAGAATCCAGTTTCCATTTTGCTCTTGTTCACGGTTGCAGTCCAGATGCCTCCAGATCTAATTCCGAATAAATAATTATGCTGAGTAACCTGGATCCCTTGGTGATTAAGTAAACAGGTCGAGGCGGGTGGAAATTGAATTAGTGCAGTGTGCTCAGCCATTATTACCCACCCCTTCTCATGAATATTAATGAGGGGTTATTAAGAAATGTAAATGCTGCCCCAGGGGGCGTGGAGATGGGAAGGGGGGTCAGCACCAGAGGACAGACCCTTCAGAAAGCCGCATGATCGAAGGCATTTTGGAAATTATGTTGGATCGTTCTCTTCTGTGCTGTGGCAACATTTCCGGATGCCTCGTTTTTATTAAAATGAGGAAAAGGGAACAAATTTTAATTCCATGATAAAATTAGCATTTTCCAAGCAGCCTTGGCAGCAGTGAGGACATATTTTGCCAAAAACACGGACATTCAGGGCCGAGCGGGGGCAAGGTTGTGTATGTGGGGTGCAGCTGATGGACGATTAGCTCTCTCAGTTCATCTCCAGGCAAGGGAGTAAACAAATTAATCTCTGGGCAGGGAGCAAGCTGGAAGATGCCAAGCCCACAGGAGGCAACAAAGTCTTCACTGGAAAGCCAGAGGTGTCTCTGGGGCCTGGAGTTCCTCTCACTGTTGGCCCAGAGAGGTCAGACTTTGTCTGAGGTCACACAGGAAGGCCAGGAGCTCTGGCTGAGCTTTGCAGGCAAGATGGATGAAGGAGCCTGCTTTTCCAAAACACACTAGGCAGGGATGCAGGGGTGCAGCTCTTCTCTCCTGACCTCCAGGGCCCAGATGTCTCCCCTCTCTGGTCCTGCCCTCAGCACTCTGTCCCCAGCTCTGCAGCCAGCTTCATCCGCACACTTTCACAGGGTCTCACTTCCGTTCTCCAACCTTCTGTGAGCTCCCTTAGTCTGAAGATTTCACACCTCTTATCATTCTTGTCTCTCCAAGATCTGACTCCGCTTTAAACTCCTGCTGCTCTTGGCAGATGCAATCGGATGGAGAGAAGGAGACAAAAAAATGAAGACAATGAGGCAGGAAAGAGAGGAGGAAAGAGGAAGCAAATAAGTACCATTATTCCAGATTTGCTAAGACTTCGTGATGCTGCTGATTTGGCAATGAAACCGACAGCTGCCGTGGCCTCATGAGCTCACACGCGGCTGCCCTAGACCAATTGCAGCCCTCATTGCCCACCCTCACCCCAGGCACACATAGCTATCTCTGCTCCACAGAGGACATATAGCTCATCCAGGCATAGTACTTGGTTACCATGGAGCTTGAACTCTGACCTACTGTGGAGTAAGGATAACCTTGAGCTTCTGATCATGCTAAGAGTGGCTATTCAATTCCCAAGACCCACTCCATCTTCAAAAGTATCTCTTCTGGCTGGGGCTGTAGTTTAGTTGGTCACAGGCTTGAGTTCCATTCCATTGCCTGAACTGGAGGTGATGGTACACACCTGTGATCCCAACACTCTGGAGTTAGAGGAGGGAGAATGAGTTCAAGGTCATCCTTGGTTTCATGGTGAGTCAGGTCAGTCTGGGATATATGAGACCTTGTCTCAAAACCAACAAGAAGAGAATAAGACAGAGACAGAGGGAGAAAAAGACAGAAACACACACACACACACACACACACACACACACACACACACGTAGTGGGGTGGGGGCGGAGACAGACAGAGACAAAGGCTGCCTTTGAAGACACAGGTAAAATTTACCTGCTTCCTGCGCCCAGAGAAAGCACACAGACTATCTGAGATCCAACCACATTGTGCTCCCCACAATATCTCCTAGATGAAGTTGACATTGATCCTGTGGTTTCCATAGACATCCTCGCCAGGAGCCCCTGATCTGCCAAGAGCCCAGACTTGGGGCTCTTGGCACACACCACTCACCCCACTCCCAGACAAGAAAGAGTGGATAGGATCTAACTCATGCATTTTAACGACTTCTCCAGCACGCCTCGCTCCACCTGCTCGCTTGCAGGAATAAAGGCTGACAGGAGCCGCTGAGTTAATCAGAGTGGATAATAGAGGAGAAAAGACAGGAATTGCTGGCCAAATTGCCGCAGAGAAAAATTGGGGCAAAATCATGAGAAGCAAGTCAAAAGTGTCCAATTAAAGTGTGGTGGTGTTTAAAGGGCAAGAACCGTGTCCCTGAAAGTTCTAGAAGCACTTGTGCTCTGGGGCCTGGTGCCCTCAGTCCTGAGAACTGTCTCTCCTGGTTTACAGACGAATTCCTTTATATCTGAATAGATATTTTAATGGATATTACAAAAATGCAAGTAGCATATAAAATCTGCTACTTCATGCATATTATTGCCTAGAATGAGTCTGAGAAGATATTTTATTGCTAGTCAATTAAAGAAAAAAATTATTTTTTAAAGGAAAGAATATGGTAAAAAATTATGATGTTGGCTCTTGTGTGTGTACAGGTCTGTTTATGTCTGTGTGATCTGTCTGTGTGTGTCTGTGTATGTGTGTGTGGTCTGTCTTCTTCTGTGAGTGTCCATGTCTGTATGTATGTCTTTCTCTGTGTGTGTCTGTGCGCCTGTCTGTATGTCTCTGTATGTCTGTGTATATGATCTGTATATGTGTGTGTGATCTGCCTCTATGAATGTCCATGTCTCTGTGTGTATACTCCCCCTGTCTTTCTCTGTGTATGCCTCGTGTGTTTATGTAGTATATGTACATACATGTGTATAGACACACAAGCCTGTGTATACATTCATAGGCCAGAGGAGATCAGCAGGTATCCTGTTCAGTTTCTCTTAGTTCCTTGATTGAGTGTCTCTCACTGAACCTGGGGAGCCAGCGAACCCCATTGACCCCCCTATATCTGCCCCCAAAGCCATGGATTATAGGCACATGCACAGCTATGCACAACTTTTTAATGTGTGTGTGGGGGGGATTTGAACATAGTGTACACTCTTACCTTCTGAGATACCACCCCAGTTCTTGATGTGGGCTCTCCCATGAGAAGAGCTTGGGCAAGAATATGAATGTCTTGCTACTCAAAGTAGGGTGCATGGATCAGCGGTACAGTAACATGTAGCAGCTTGTGTGCGCACCTGTGTGTGTCTGTGTGTGCACGCCTGTGTGTGAGTGTGCACGTGCATGCCTCTGTGTGTGTGTGTGCACCTTCCCCAGGCCTACTCTTTCAGAAACTATTTTAACAAGAGCCCAGGAGACTTGCAGATACATCAATGTACACACTGTTTTAAGAACACAAATTCGCATCGAGAAGGAACTAGCTAGAGAATGCACAGCAGCCCCTCAGGCCTTCCACCAACAGCTCTAGCTGGCAGCACCAACTCCCACCAGTTTATCTGACTTTGGCCAAGGCTCTGAAATGCCAACTATGTTGGCCTGCACTTGATGTCAAGGGTGGTACCACCCTGCAAAGGAGGATGCCAGCCAGGAGATGAATTCTTGCTTACCGAACCTGAAGGTGAAGGATGGAAAAACAGTGGCCATCCCTGATCTACCCTGGAGTGACTCAAATGGAGCCAACCAATGAGGTTTCAGATCCTCTGCTCTCCTACTGCAACCCCCTTCAGCCAACCCCCACCCTTCAGCCTGCATGCAGTCCCACACCTGCTGGCCAGTATGCAGCTGTGGAAGCTTAACTGCCAGTATTACGGGATAGCACTGCTACCCCAGGCCAACCAGTGGAGGCAGGACCCTGGTAAAATTTGGGTTTGGGGGTATCACTCTCTCCTTCTGTCAGAGTCCAGAGCCCTGTTATCATCGACTCTAACCAGGTGGATGAGGAGGCTCTGATGCCAAATGTCCTGAAGATGAGAGACAAAGGCACCAATTCTGTTGTAAATAAAAATAAAAGTCACTCACAAAAGAGAAAACAAATCTTTAGGCAGGAGCTACTATCTAAAACTAAACAACAAAAACCAAATGTAAATCGTACCTGCAAGACACCACTTCACACCAGCCAGCAGGAGATAACACAAATAACGCTAAGACACAGAGAATAAGTGCTGATATGATGGAGAAACCAGAGCCCCCTGCTTTGCTGAGAATATAGCAAAGGGGATGGGTACAAACCCAGAGAACAGTAACCGAGTGACTCCCATGTGACTCAGTAATTCCAATTTCAGTATTTTACAGCAATAAAAACACATCTTCACACACACACACCTACACACATATTTATATGATTGCTATTTATAATAGTAAAATATCTGGAACAATCCATATGTCTATTATATATAGTATGATATGGACACATATATGAGGTGAAGTATTATCTGCAAAGTCGTTTAGACCGGCTCCGTGGGCGAGTGAGGAACCCGGCGGGTTTGTCGAATTAGCTCCACGTTGGGCGCCAATTATCGCGATAAAAATCTGCCTTAAAATATGTTTATAAACAAAGTTTATTTAAAAAAATAGCTTATAAAACAGAGCCAGTTTAAAAAAAATGACAAAATAAAGTTATAGCGCGCCAGAGCCTTTCTAAGAAAGATTTTTCATCTCCACGTCGTACGTCCAAACTCCCGGACAACTAAAACAAACTGCACACTCGGTCGGGAAACTCTCATAAAAAAATGACGACTTCCTGTCCTAGTCCCCTCCCTCAAAAGTCTACTTCCAAAATCCTTTTTAGTTAACCACGCCCAGCTCGTCTCCATTCCTATAACGTGATCGTTCACATATACAGTTCCTAATTTCCCACTACACTTATGTGAGTACTGGGGCTCAAACTCAGGTCCTTGTGCTGATACAATAAGCGCTCTGCCAGTGAAGCGAGCTTCCCACTTCACCACAGCTACTTAGTCTTACATTTTAAATGTAGGCTTGTGTGGTATGGAGACACAATAACAGCCCCTCACTCCTCACAATAACGATCTATCTCCTCACTCCCAGCCCCCATAAGCATGCTAGTTACCATGGTGAGGAAGAGCTGAGTTTGTGTAGAAAGGAAGACTACCCACCTGCTGGTTTTAAATGAGGGAGGTTTTCTTGGGAGACCCAGATGGAAACTGTAATCCCAAGGGATCTTGAAAGCAGAGTCAAGAATCAAAGAGGAGGGGCTGGAGAGATGGCTCAGCGGTTAAGAGAACCGTCTGCTCTTCCAGAGGACCCGGGTTCGATTCCCAGCACCCACATGGCAGCTAACAACTGTCTGTAGTTCCAGTTCCAGGCAAACACCAAGGCAAATAAATAAATAAAGTTTTTTTTTTTTTAAAAAAAAAAAAAGAATCAAAGAGGAAGAATAACCAGGACATGCAGCCACCATTGAAGCCCAAGTGTGAGCCTTCCTCTCCAAGCTTGGCAAGGGGAGGAAACCAATTCTCTGGAACAGCCTTAGGAGAGGAGCCCAGGCCTTCCAGCACCTTGATCTTAGCCTAGGAAGATCTGTCCCTCCTCTGGGCTTTCAAACCTGAAGACGAGCCTCAAAGCTTGTGGCCATTTGTGCAGCAGCCGTAGAGAATCCATAGGTGTAACATGTCAGTTACAGGAAGGTAAAGCTGTTTAAAACGGTTGTTGCCTCAGGCTGCATAATAGAAGTCTGGGCTCTAACAGGATGGAGGGGAGTCTTTTTTAAGTTATAAGGGAGACAGATCCCATATGGCGCTCAGCTCTCAATTATGTACTATAAGAAAAAAGTGGGAAACCAGCGTGGGCTCAAAGGAAAGTCGGTATGTTAGTGGAAAGATCTAGCATGATGAATGAGAAGCTTTTGCAGGCATAGAGGAGTCTTCAACTGAGAGCAGGCTATTGCCTGTCTGTTATTGCAGATAGCTATTTTGGGACCCAGAAGCAAGTTGTTTTATGTGACACAGAGCACGCCACTCACAGATTCGAAGCTAGCTTAAGCTAAACTTGCTTCTCTCTTTAAAAAACATTTTACTTGGAGGCTGGAGAGGTGACTCCATGGTTAAGAGCTTGCTGCTGTTGGAGATAACCCAGGTTGGATTCTAAGCACCCACATGGGGTAAACAGCCATATGTAACTCAGTGACACCCCGTCTGGCCTCTGTGGGCATCAGGCATGGAAAAACACTCATGCATATAAAATAACATTTTTTGAATTTTTAAAAATATTTTATTTCAGCCAAAGTACATGTTTACCTAGGAAATATAGACAAGCTAGAAAGAGAGGGTGGAGGGAGGGAGAGGGAGCAGTTGATGGTTCAGCAGGTAAAGATGCTTTCAGCCAACCTGATACCTGACCTCTAGTCCCAGGACCCACAGCATAGAATGAGAGAGTGGATTTCCCCAAGTGGTCATCCGACTGTGACACATGCACACGCATAGTAAATAAATAAATAAATTCAATAATAGTAATACTAATAATAATTTAAAAACTAAACAATCACTCAATGTTTTAGTGCAAGTTACTGATGCTCTGGCACCCTGCCCCACCGACAGAAAAACCCAGGGCTGTCATTGTCCTTGTCACATTCTCAAACCTATCTCAGGTCACATGATCACAGGGCAGGGCGCTTGCTGAGCGAACTCGTGAACCTCGGACACAGACGTTTTTAATTCTCAGCGCCAGCGCGTCCCGAGCACACAGCCTCTCACCTGCTCCCACTGTTAATCTCCCGGGAGCGTCTTTCCAGTTCAATAAATATACATTTTTTATCATGGATGTAATGAAGCTGGCTAGACTGCAAATAGAATTCAGGGGGGGCTGTGAACTCAAATGGGTGGGAAATTATATTCTTATTTTCACTTGCCTCAAACTGAAATTTCTCATTTCCTTTGGTCTGAACATGGACAAGCAAGCTATGGAGACTTTCAATAATGCTATTTGTGCTCACCACTGCTGTGAGTGGACACTGCTCCTCACACCTGCTGAAGGGTCTTGTCCATGGATATGGTAATTAGGAAGCAAGTCGATTACCATATCAGGAATTTTAAAGTGTGCATCTGTGTGTGCATGCATGCATGTGCTCACGCAAGCTGGTTTGTTTGTTTGTTGAAATCAGCTCTTACAACACTTTGACAATAGCTCTCTGATATTTGTCCTCCTGGAAATCTAAAACATCATAGTGTTTAAAACAATTATTCTGAAAGATAGTCATCCTATTATTTTACAGCAAAAGTTAAGACTCTATAATCTAGTCAAGCCTGGTGGTGCACACCTATGATCATAGCACTTGGGAGCTGGAGGAAGTATCATGAGCTCAAAGTTCAGCTACACAGAGACTTCAAGACAGACCCAGGCTGATAAAATCCTGTCTTAAAAAAAATTCTGACTGGTCAGTGGTGTTAATCCCAGTACTCTGGAGGCAGAGGTAAGCAGATCTCTAAGTCTGAGGCCAGCCTAGTCTATGGAGCAAGTTTCAGGATAGCCAGGTCTACACAGAAAACCCTTTCTCCCGGGAGTGGGATGGGGTGGGGAATGAGAATCCTTGGGGCTGATGACCTCAGTTCAATCCCTGGACCCCACATGAGGGGTGAAAGGAGAGAGCCAACTCCAGAAAGTTGACCTCTGACCTTCACATAACCCCTCCCATTATCCCCATCTACAGTTTATGTATTTTTCAGCAGGAAAAGCACAAGAGCAATTATGTGCCCACTTGGGGTGTGTCCGTGTCTTATCAGGAGGATGCATGGTGACTTCGACCCCTCCTTTATATTTCTAGCAGCTTACAGCATTATTTACTTCCTTGTAACGTCATTATAGCAGACTTGTAGCTTGCTGTGCTGGACAGAACTACCTGGAGGAACCAGCAGCCCTCAGGGTGAGGATCCTGTCCCCAGAGGTACACACCCGCCTAACTATACCAGATTCACTTGTGTTTCCCTACAGAGTGTCTAGTGACTTCGGCCACCCACATAAGGCACAGGGGCCAGGACCAGGGCTGCTTCCTCTTGGACCTCATTGCCGGGACCCGTATGTCCACAGAGGGGACTCTGCTCCCTAATGTGCTGACTCCAGTTAGTCAGCTTTGCTCCTGCACTACTGAGAGCTAATTGCCTCTAAGAGCTAAGCTCACTGGAGGGGAAAATGTGAGGCAGCCTGACCTTTACTGGGCTCAGCCATCCAGTGCTTCCCATTCACTCACTCTGTCTCTTCTTCTCCCTGGGATGACTGCTAATGGATGGAGGAGGAATTGCCATGGTGATTCACCCAGCACCAGCAAGGAAGGGGCTGCTGGGAGTCAGCACCAACACGCTGGCTTCTAGACACGCTCAAATGCCAGAACTTGGGGAAAAGACTCGAAGCATTTAAGGAAAACTAGTGTTCCTGGGGTTGGGGGGGAGCCAAGGTGCCCAAGCTCAGGATGAGGAGAACAGTTTTCATGCATCTGTCCAGAGTGTGTCAAGGAACAGATCAGGTACTGCCAGCAGACCCGTTGACCCTGCACACCGAGTGAGAGAAAGGCCTTCTGGATTCATCCATTTGCATAAGGTTTGAAAGCAGGCAAAACTGGGAATGCACACCCATGTGTTGGGTGGAGGGCTTCATGGGTATAAGCACTTGCTGAGCAAACACGAGGATCTGAGTTTGGATCCCCAGCACCTGTGGAAAAAGCCAGACGTGGCACACCTAGAGTCATTGTGGAGTGACAGGGGGATCCCTAGGGATTGCTGGCCAGCCAAGCTAGCTGAGTTGATGAGCCCCAGATTCGGTGAGAGAGCCTGTGTCAAGGGAACAAGGCTTGACAGAGGAGGGCACATGGCCTTCTCCTTTAACCTTGGCACATGGCTGTATTAGTCTGCACATGGACCCAAACACATGGGTAAAAACACACATAAAAATAAATACAAGATTTTGTTTAGACTCTATTTTAGCAGCAACTGAAAGACTGAAGAGAACCGGAGGTCCATGCTGGTTGCCTCTAGTGCTGGAGAAGGAGGCAGGAAGAGGCCATAGGTCCCAGCTCAGACAGCAAGGCTTCATAACCTTGATACCCCGAGTCCAGTCAGCAGGATCAGCCTGAAGACATGGCCTCCGTGGCTGAGTTATTAAGGGAGCCATCTGGGAGCTCAAGAACATCTAAGGTCTTAATCTAAGGGTGCAAGCCAGTGTGGCGGGTGGATTCAGCCAACATGCGTCCTGGCCTGGGCCCCTAGGACATAAGAACAAGTGACACTGGTCTCCGCCTTGAGGCTCAGGCCTGGCTGTAAGACCAAGACACGATTGAACAGGCGACTGTGAATGAGGAGAGGAGGGCTGAAGAACAACAACAGACAGACACGGCAAACACTGGAGGGACGTGGAGTACAGGGTCCACTGGACTTGGAGATGTGGAGGAGACTAGAACTAGGGAAGAACTGAACTTACCAAGGACCCAGCAGGTTGAGGAAAGGCCAAGACCAAGGCTGGATGCTTACGGGGCTAAGATGGATAGCAACGCTCCAGAGGAGGCTCACTGGTAAGACCCCGGGGAGCTGTGATCAGAAACAGTATCACCTAACTCTAACAACAGCCAACAGTCAAGCAAGCTCAGAAACAGATGGTCTGGAAGACTGTGTGAAAGCTGCAACCTCACAGCCTCGGTGAGGTGAAGAGGGACAGGGATGGAAATGTCCTGGTAGGTCTCATGGGACCCTTGGTGCTGTAAAGGTCATCCAGGCGGCCACACAATAGGGCACCCGCTGGCATGGTAACCCTAACCCTAACCCCAAACATCAGTTAAAATGGAAAGGGACAATAAGGTCAATGAGATGACTCAGTGGATAAAAAGACCTGCAACCTAGGACCAGAGTTGAATTCCCAGAACCTATACACACACACACACACACACACACACACACACACACACACACAATAATTGTAATAAAAATTTTTAATGAGGAACTATTTAACATGCTAGGCATGGAGACCCCTACCCGCAATTCTAGCACTCAGGTGGTGGAGGTAAGAAAATCAAGGTTCTTCTTGGTTCATTAGTGAGTTCCAGGTGAGCTGAACTTATCTAACACCTCCAAAAACAAAACTGCAAAGAAATCAGCTAACACATCTGTTGGCTAATATTTTTTAGTGGGATTTGCTGAGGAACAGTCCCCTCCCTTTATGTGTTAAGTGTATACATGTTCATGTGTGTGAAGACATTTGGAGGCCACACGTCTGGGTTTCCTCTGTTGCTTCCCCCTTATTTAAAAACAAACAAATGTTTGTTTGTGTGGTGGAGTTCCATGTGACACAGGATTCAGGTTGGTTCTGCCTTCCTTCTCCCTGTGGGTCCTGGAGAACACTTGGGTTGTCAGGCTTGGTGACAAGTGCCTTTACCGGCTGAGACATCTCATCAGCTTTTCGTCCTGTTTTTAAGATTCATTTTATTTTATTTTTACATGTCTGGGCATTTCACCTACATCTATGTCAGTGCCCATATGTCAGAGAATTGTGAGCCACCTCATGGGTGCTGGGAATTGAACCCTGGTCCTCTGGAAGAGCAGCCAGTGCTCTTAACCGTTGAGCCATCTCTCCAGCCTCTGTTGCCCTCTTCTATCTAATGTGTACAGTGAGTGAAGGGCATGTGTTCCTGCTCTGCCACTGCCAGCCTGGAGACATTGGAGACTTCATCTGTCTCCCACAGTGCCTTGTGCCCTGTGAAGTAGGTCTCATCTTGCACAAGCTCATGGCATCCACAGATTCTACTTCTGAGTTGGACCTTTCTAGGCAGTCATGACCGGAAGTCTGCAGTGCACCTTTGGGTGCCTTTCCAAAACATCCCCACTTTGTCCACTCAAGGGAGTGTTTTGCAGAACCATAATGTGTCTGTGTCTTTGTTGTTGCTACATAATGTTCCAGTGTGTGGGTAAGCAGCCACTTACTTCCTCATGTACCAATTGATGGGCCATCGGGATTGTTTTCAGTTGGGGGCAACTGTAAATAAAACTGTGAAAAATATTTTTTGAAGGACACTTGCCATTTCTTTTGTGTCACTTTTAGTATTGGGGTTGGGGCATCAATTGACAATTCCAATTATTAATATTAGAGCCTGACACTGGGACCCCAAAGTGGTTGCTAGGTAAGGTACTCACGTGATCCTAGACTAGACCAGGGAAGCGGGGCTGGAGGGCAGGGCAACCTGCCTGGAGCCCCATAGTTCATGGTTCCCAGAGCCCAACAAGTATACCCTTCTCCAGAAACTGCAGACCAAAAGACAGCTCATTGAGGCTGTGACAGAGGACACGGGGGCGGGGCTGAGTTTCTCCCTGCGGAAGAAAATAATGAAGGAGAAAGAAAAGTAAGAGGCAGGCAATGTGAAAGCAAAGAAAACCAGATACAGTGAACTATTAATTCCGTTGAAGCAGCCACACCCCTCTGCTCCCCAAATGCCTTGGTCCCCAGCACATTTTCAAATTAAAGTGCTGAAGAGCCCTTGTCCCGGCTCACCCCCAGGTGGCCACAATTGGCTGAAAGAGCGCCCGGAAAAGAATATAGTCTGAACCAGCGATGTCACTCCCAGCCCCAGACAGGCCCCTCCTCCAGCCTGCTGGGAGGTGACATCCCCTAGCCCGAGGCAGGACTGACCCAGGCAGGGCCGCAGGGAGGAGGTAGGTTAATGAGATTTGGATGAACCCGCTGGCTCCATTTTGTGAGGGAGAAGCTCAGAGCCCTGCTAATTAAAGGGAGCTGACCTGTGAAATGAGCCTGGGGATGGGTGGCAGGGAGGAAGGGAGGAGACTGGCCCGTCGGCTGTGTTCTTCCTGCAATAGGGAGATCAGGACCAGAGACCAGAAAGGGGGGTTGTTGGAAGACCAGCGGGTCCAACTGGAGCTGGATACGGAAGGTGGAGATGGAAGAAAAGTCTGAGAAATGAGAGGAATAAAGAGCAGAGGAGGGACCTGGAGAGGTGCCTTGGTTTAGCAGAAGAGCTTGTCTTGCAGGCATGAAGACGCGATTTTGATTCCTACCACCCAAAGAATGCTCAGCACTCAGAGCCGGCTTCTACCAGGCGGCGGGCCCCGGAGACGGTGGGCGGGCATAAAGACGGCCCGGTATATCTGACCCCATACTTAGAGCAGCGCCTTCCAGATGCTGGAGTGAGGCTGGCTGACACACGCTGTCCTCTTACTAATACAAATAGCGCTTCTTTCCCAGTCCCAAGTGAAAGTGTCTGTGACACCCCACCCCAGCCATACCTGATAAACCCCGGTGTGCTCAGCCCAGGCTCCCATGGCATGAACTCCACAAATCACCCTAACACGTGGAACAGTGCCTATAAATCTGGAACATTCCAGACATATTTGTCAGAGGGAGGGAGGCATAAAGAAATTGGGGAGCTCCCATTGAGGTAGGAACTGTATGGAACAGAAAGCCTGTGCAGGATCTGGCCGGTGCAGGGTAGCTCTTGGTGTTTGTTGACTGATTTCCACAGCAGTCTGATGGTCTGATCACCTAGGTCCCACGGGGTGGGATGAGGCAGGCTGGCTCGGCCAGCCAGTGCCGGGTTCAGGCAGGGAGGGGTCACTCAGCTGCTTGTCTTCTCTGGCCACACCCACCTCCCCAGCCCAGCCCCTCCCTCTCCCTTCTCCTTTTCCTTTCTGAGATGAGACAGTGAAATGATTTTTCTACTTGAGCAGTTTTCAATTTAGATTAAGAAAAATGCAGGCTGCAGTCACTCAGCAAGAGCCCCAATAGCCTTGTCCCTTTGGGGACTGGGGCCTGCTCAGCCGTTGGCAGAGCACAGCTGGCTGCAGAGTGAGGCTTTGGAAACGGTTGTCCCGCCCCCTCTGCCTCCCTCAACCCATCCTCTGGCTTGATTTCCTGCCTTTCCCACTAAAGGTCCAGCATATGCCATGAGATAGAATCCAGCAGGTCAGGCTGTAGTCATGAAGCTGTGTGAGCTCAGGTGGGTGCCAGGCCTCTCTGAACCCTCTGTCTAGAGGGAAGGTCCATGGCAAACTTTCTAAGCTGGTCCCTGCCTCCCAGCCCCACAGCCTGTGGAAGACTGAACAGCAGTAAGGGCAGGAAGAGGCTGAGGCAGGTACAGCCAGGCAGGCAGAGCCTCAAAAACCCATCGCAGAAGGAAGGTTGTGGAGAGTGAGGGAGGCAGACAGACAAGTCTCCAGGGTGGCCTTGAGGGGTTGGAAGTCAACTGAGGCCCAAGTCCAGGTTGTTTGTGTGTGTTGGGGTTCCCTGGAGTCTTCATGCTGGGAAATCTGAGGCTGGTGGAGAACACTACCCTTCGGTGTTGTTCTGGTGGGAGAAGTCACTGTGGATCTCAGTCTCAAGTCGCTCAGCCTCTCTGAGGCTCTCTAAGCACTAAGCTTCCCAATTGTTTTGTGTTTATCTTTGCTGCATAGGCCTCAGAGACGTGCTTTACATCTGTTAAGATGCATCTGTCTAGCTTTGTTGAGTTTCTTTGAGACAGAGTCTCTCTGGGCAGTGCTGGCTGGCCTGGAACTTACTAGGTAACTCAAGCTGGCCTCCAACTCATATGAGATCTGCCTGCCTCTGCCTTCAGAGTCCTAGGATTCACCACTTTGATAAGTTTTTAAATCCATGCAAGCCATGTTACTGTCACCTTGATCAAGTGACCATCTGTCCTCTTGAAACTTGGTGTGGTGATGATGTGTGCCTGTGACCTCAGAGTCTGGGAGGCTGAGGCCAGCCTGGGCTACACAGGGAGATACCCATACATAGATGCCATCGTGTAGACCCACGTGTGTTCTTCCTAGGATGCCTAGGAGTCCAGGTGTCACCTGCCAGCAGCCATGGTGTAACCTATGAGTCCCTCTCTATCAGATGACAACTCTAATCTGGCATCCAGACCCCAGCCACACACTATGACTTCTTTATTCTGATTCTTTTATGGGTCCATAAGCTTCTGAAGTCACTTGTCACCATTCTCAGCACCCTGTAGGAACCTGTAAGTAGCAGGTACTCAATAGTGGATGGGTGAGAAGGGGGTGGCCAGCCAGAGGCCCTTGTCTGGAGGTCTCCCTGGCTGCTCCTTTCAGTGCTGCTCTCCCCAGTAGACTTATCATTGCCCTGGTGGTATCTGGCCACTGGCAGCAAATGCTCCTCCAGTGCTTAGCGCATTTTTAGTCCCTGCAGCTACCTCTCCCGAAGACAATCTCATCAGGCATGTGTAGGATCTGTGCCTACAGAAACTTCTATTTTGAAATGATTTAAAACTATATGGAAAAGTTGCAAAGGCCATCCTATACCCAAAAGGCCACTTTCAGATGCCTCATCTGCTTCAACCTTTTCTTTCTTAAGCGCTTATAGACGCCTGGTTTTATTGGTAACATAGTTGAAAGTGCATATTGCTCTAGGTTGTGTTACGATTAAAAAGTACTTGAGTGGCCAAATGATATGAGTCAGCAGACAGAAGTACTTCACACACACACACACACACACACGCACACACGAGAGAGAGAGAGAGAGAGAGACAGAGAGAGAGACAGAGAGAGAGACAGAGAGGAGAGGGAGAGAGAGACAGACAGAGAGACACACACACAGACACAACACATACACATAGAAACACACAGACACACACACATACACACACATATACACACCACTACCACTAGAATGATTAAAATAAAAAGAAAGGTAGTTGAGGGTCTGGGATATGGCTTAGTGACAGAACACTCACCTAGCACGTCTGAGATCCTAGGTTCAATCTCAGAAGCTACTGCAAATTAAATAAAGAAGGAAAGGAAAGGAAGGAAGGAAGGAAAGAAGGAAGGAAGGAAGAAAAAGAGAAAGGAAAGGAAAAAGGAAAGAAATGGGGTTGGGGTGTAGCGCCGCTGATAGCATGCCTGTCTAGCATGCATGACCCTGGGCCAGTTCTGCATAAACTGGGGGTGATGATGCATGCCTATAACCTCAGTTCTCAGGAGGTGGAAGACAGAGGGTCAGAAGTTCAAAGCCTGAGACCCTGGTTAAAAAGTGAAAAAAGAAGAAGTGAGGAGGAAGAGAAGGGTAGAGGGAGGAAAAGGGGGAGAGGAAAGAAGGAAAGAAGGAGGAAGAGAGGGACAGAGAGATGGAGGGACAGATGGTCAGAGGGACTAGGCAAATCTTTGACCCCCTCCAGGCAATGCTGCAAAGGTTGCTTTCCCCACATAACTGCCCCGCCATGAGGCTCTCTCACTTGAGAACTCAGAACTCAGGCAGGCCATGTCTGGTTAGAAGCTTTGGTTTAGCAATGTTTTTCCTTTGGTGCTGGAGCTGCTGCAAACCAGGCCAGTGTGGTTCAGAGGACAACACAGCATTGGAGTGATGCAGGTTCTCTCCACATGGACAGATATCAGAGGAAACAGCAAAGTCCACTGGGCTGCAGGGAGACACACTCTTCACTACAGCATAACTCACAGACACAAATGGGGTACCCATGGACACGCGGATATTTCAGGAGCCAGGCATTAGCCACAATAACCCTAGAAGGTATGGTTGAATAGCCCCATTTGATGAGGGAAAATCGAGGCTGTGCTGCTTAAGGCGCTTGTCCAAGGCTTCTCAGTTGGGGAGAGGGCGGAGACGATTCTGGGTCCTGTCAGAGATGACTCCTCCAGACAACTGTTTCCTTTCTTTCTTCTCTTAGGTCTTCCTCCTCCTGACAGCCCCATTCCTGAAGATTCTTTTCTCAGCTGAATGCCAGATGGCTCTGTGAAGTAGCAGAGCTGCGAACTGGAGGTGTTACCTGCTAATGAACGCAAAGGCATTAGCTAATATGGATTAACACCTCTCCAGGTGCTAGCATATTAATAAGGGATGCAGGAAGGCCCAAACCACTTAGAGGGCCAGAGGAGCAGAGCTTCAAAGGCAGCCATCCCCCTCTTCAGTCCTTCAAAGACAAGTCCACAATCCCCTCTGCCTCACTGTGAGCCAGGCCCAAGCTCAAACACACAGTGAGCACGTAGTAGGCATGCAGGCACGCATAGGTTCATAAAGCTCAGTGTCGATTGACCTCTCCCTCACCCATCATCTCCCCCAGTCTTTAAGGTCACCCAACAAGATCAGATTCTCCATCCCCAATGTACCAATGGGACCCAAAGCTCAAATGAGGGAGGAGTTTACTCATCAAGGTCACATGCTTGGGGGTTGGTAAGCCCCAGTCCTGTGCTCCTCCCATGGTCTCTGTACCTACAACAAAGGTAGAGGAACATGGTGATTTGGATGACAATGGCATCTACAGACTCAGACATTTGAATGCTTGGTCTCTAGTTGGTGGAACTGTTTGGGAAGGATTAGGGGGTGTGGCCTTGTTGGGGGA
This sequence comes from Sigmodon hispidus, assembly GCA_004025045.1. Taxonomy (NCBI): domain Eukaryota; kingdom Metazoa; phylum Chordata; class Mammalia; order Rodentia; family Cricetidae; genus Sigmodon; species Sigmodon hispidus. Next base: position 114,996 of record PVIH01003887.1, read on the forward strand.
GGTCTGTCATTGGGGTTGGGCTTTGAGATTTCAAAAGCCCATGCCATTCCCAGTTAACTGACACTCTCTCTCTCTCTCTCTCTCTCTCTCTCTCTCTCTCTCTCTCTGCCTCATAGTTGTTGGATCAAGATGTGAACTCTCTGCTCCTGTTCCAGTGCCATGCATACCTGCCTGCTGCCATGCTCCCCACTCTGATGGTCATGGGCCCACCCTCTGAAACTGTAGGACAGCCCCCATTAAACTGCTTCTCTATAAGCTGACTTGGTCATGGGTGCCTCTTCACAGCAATAGAAAAGTAACTCAGACAAGGACCACACCAACTTCAGGTTCATCTTCATTATTCTTGGGCATAACAACTCAGACCTCAGGAAGTCAGAAGCAAGGCTAGGCTCATGGGTTACCCACTGCATTGGTAACTATTCTATTGTTGTGACAAATATCTAATAAAAGCAGCCTAAGGAAGGGTTTGTTGTAGCTCATCATGATGGAGAAGGTGTGGCAGAAGAAAGGAGCATGAGGTGGCTGGTCATATAGCATTCACAGTCAGAAAGCAGAGGGATGAATGCTGGTTCTCAGATCACCCCCCACCCACACACACACCTTTAATTAATCCAGGATCCCATCCATGGGATAGTGCCATATTCAGAGCAGGTCTTCTGTTCACAGTTAACCCTTTCTGGAAACACCACACAGGCACACGCAGAGGTGTGTCTCTTAGTTGTTTCCAAATTGAGCCAAGTTTACAATGAATATTAATCATCACTTGTCAACTTGAAGCTCAGACATATCTTGTGTGTTTGTATGTGTGTGGGGGATGTGGGCATGTTCATATACATGTCTGTATGTGAGCATGTGTATGTAGATTTGGGTGCATGCATGTGCTGTGTGTATGCACTTGTGTATTATGTGTATATGCACCACTGTGTGTATAAGCATTAGAATGTGTATGCATGCACTAATGTGTGTGTGCACATGTGTATATGTGTGTGTGGTGTGTGTCAAATAGACCTGACAGTGAGATCAGTTCTCTCTACTTTTTTGAGGCAGGCTTTTTTTTTTTTTTTTTTTTTTTTTTCCTGAGCTCAGAGTTCTCCAATTCCAGCTTTCTCCAGGGATTATAGGCAAGGCTCTATCCCTATCTAGCTTTTACGTGGGTTCTGGGAATCTGAACTACAGCCTCATGCTTCCCAGGCCAACACTTTATCCCCAGAGCCATCTGTCCAACCCATAAAATGTACCACTTTTAAACCATAACACTCCACTCCTCATGCTCAGACTCACGGCCATCTCCTAGAAAAAATGCATCCAGTCCAACTTCAAAAGTCTTTGTCTTTAACAATCCACACACTTCAAAAATCCAAAGTCTCCTCTGAGATTCAAAGCAATTTCTTTTTAAAAACCTTTTTGAAGACTTTTATTAAAAAAAAAAAAACACAAAACGAAGTTTTTCTGTGATATGTTGCTTTTTCCAGTTTGTTCAGTGCTTAAAGCTTGAAGCTCTTAGCATTATGCATGGACCTGAAGCAGCCAAGCTTTTGGCAGGCAGACAGGAGATGCAACACAAAAGTGAAAATGGGAAAAAGCAGACTGAATGCAGGACACGTCTGTGAACACATTATACATTTGGCAATTACAGTCTCAGTAAGAGTGATACAGTTTATATTTGAAAGAAACATTGGACATTGGCTTACCTGATACCACAAGTTGTTATATGTATTATGTCTAAAAAGTTTTGTTTACATAGTAAATTGACAATCCCTGCTCACACTTCAAAAAAATATAAGCAGGGCAAGAATCCAAACAAAAAGAAATCTTTTTCTCTATGGTGAATCCAATAGCTTATTTCATAAACTGTTTGCTAAAAAGCCTGAAATGGCACAGTGGCTAAGCGTACTTGCTCACAGAGGGCTAGGCTCAGTTTTCAGAACCCATGTAGTGGCTCACAACCGTTACCTCTCCAGTTCCAGGGGATCTAATGCCTTTCTCTGATTTCTGTGGGAGTCCAGCATGCACACTATACACATACATACACAAAAAATAAAATAATATAAATCTTTTTTCTAAAATTTGAAATAATTAACACCAGAAAAATTCATCCATATTACTAATCACTTAAAACTGGTTATTTCTTGAGAAAATAGACAGAGCAAAAAGTAATGACTTTCTCCACACATGTGTCCAAGGGATCTAATGTACTTTTGTTAGAAGGCTGAAACTACAAATGTTAAGTCACTCTTTAAACTGTGAGCCCCATTAAATCAAACAATAAATCATATGCTTTCATACACAATGAAAATGCACAGATCCAGCATTTTCATTCCAAATAGATGAAATAGTACATCACAAGTAAAGACTGGACTAAAGCAAGACTGAAGCTTATATACTGAAAAATGCCCGAGAGAAGGGAAGAGCAAGAGTGAGAATTGGGAGCCAGTGGCACACCTCTTCTCACAAGACCACACCTCCTAATCCTTACCAAACAATTCTACCAACTGGGGATCAAATATTCAAACATACGTGACTATGGAGGCCATTCTCATTCAAAGCACCACAGTTTTCTTACCTTACTTACTGACACCATGGTGTAAGTCTTCACGACTCCATAATTCTTGCATTTTGCTGCCTGCAGAAAGAGCACCTTGTGAATAAAGCTTCCAATTCTGCTACCAGCTCAAGATGTAGCAGCTTCCTTTGACCACAGTTGTGGTCTCCATGAACCTTGGCAGCTGAACCCAGAAAGCACTTCCTTAAGTGGTTGTTGTGGTAGTTTGAATGTAATTGGCCCCCATAGACTTATAGGGAGTGGCACTATTAGAAGGTGTGGCTTTGTTGGAGGAAGTGTACCACTGTGGGGGCAGGCTTTGAGGTTTCAAATGCTGTCTTCAGATATTGATGTTGCACTCTCAGCTACTTCTCCAGTGTCACATCTGCCTGCATGCTGCTATGCGTTCTACCATAATGACAATGGACTAAACCTCTGAAACTGTAAGCCAGTCCCAAATTTAATGTTTTCCTTTATAAGAGTTGCAGTAGGGCTGTAGAGAAGGCTCAGAGGTTAAGAGCACTGACTGCTCTCCCAGAGGTCCTGAGTTCAATCCCTAGCAACCACATGGTGACTTACAGCCATCTATAATGAGATCTGATGCCCTCTTCTGGCCTGCAAGTGCTATGTGCAGACAAAATACTGTATACATAATAACTAATATCTTTAAAAAAAAAAAGAGTTGTGGCCATGGTGTCTCTTGACAGCAATAAAAACACTGAGACAGTTGTTTTAAGCATCAGGGAGCTCTTGCACAGCATCCTCAATTGTCCTATTGTGGGAAGAGCACAGAGCTTCTCTCTAATGATACTGATCTCCGTACCAATTACAGCTGCTTTCTCTGCACGTTCCTTTTCTGCATCTTGAACTTGCCACCATCTTTTCCCGACAAACCTGCCTTCGGTTGCTCCTATCCACTCTCACTTTAGAGCAAAGAGCAGTTAGCAATAACCATGCTACCACCTAGTTGTCTTGACGTTTCCTACATTAGACAGCTTAGTCCATTAAGTCTGAACTCTACTTCTTCACATCTTCAGGATTTGCCTTTGGTTATAATTAGGCAGTACTCTGTCTGCCTACCATAATGCATCAGATCCTTTGCCAAAATGTAATATGCGTGGCTTCTAGCCCAGTTCCCAAACCCTTCATTCCACTCTGAAATCTCTTGAGCCTTTTCTCTCCTTTACTGTGCTTATTTCTCTCAGAAATTTGGTCTTTTGAACTCCTTCCAGAAAGGCTCAGTAATCTCTGATTATTGCTTTCTAGGGTTTTTCTAGGCTACAGTCCCCAACTTTTTTATTTTCTCCTCACAAACAAGTTCCATAGACCTACCAACCACAAGGTCAACAGCCTCATGTCCAGCACTCTCTTCTGTATTAGCTACTTTTCCTGTTTCTATGATAAAATACCCAACTCAGTAACTTAAGAGGAGGGTTTCTTTTTGGCTCACAAGTACATCACCAAAAGAAAGCACAGAGACAGGAGCATGAGGCAGTCTAGAGGTAAATAGAGGCAAATGCTGCTATTCAATCTCTTTGATTCTTTTTATTTCTTTGTATTTGATTTCCCAGCCCATGTGATGGTGACACTCACATTTAAGGTGGGTTGTCCCTTCACAGTTAAACCTTTTTGTAAAGCCCACCACAGACATATCTAGAGATAGGTCTCCCAGGTAATTCCAAACCCAGTCAAGCTGGGAACAAAGTGTAACCATCACATTCATTGTCTCATTTGTATTTCCTGGTAGAAGTCAGTTTTTTATTACTGTAAAAAGCTGCCATCCACAATCTGGGAGGGATTCATTCTCAGGTCATCTTCTCTGTAGATATTTTCTGTGGTGGTTTGAAAGGAAGTGGCACTATTAGGAGGTCATTGCAGGAAGTATATCACCGCGGGAGTTGGCTTTGAGGTCTCATTTTCTTAGGTCTCCCTCAGTGTGACAGTTAGTGGACTTCCTGCTGCCTTTGGTTATAATTAGGCAGTACTCTGTCTGCCTACCTCCATGCTCCCCATCCTGATGATAATGGACTGAACCTCCAAAACTGTAAGCCAGCCCCCTCAGTTAAATGTTTTTATTTGTAAGAATTGCAATGGTCATGGTGTCTCTTCACAGCAATAAAATACCTAACAAGACACACTCCCAGACATGTGCCTTACTGATCTCCTGGGAATTTGCCAGCCCCTTAAAGCTGACAGGCAAGGCTTAGCTCACTCCCATTCACCTATTCAGATGCAGCTTAGGGACAACCTTCTCCCTGAAGGCTTACCTTGTTTTAACCATTGCAGAACATCTTCCCTGGGTTGCCACAAGACCTGAGCTGTGTCCTGCATCTGTCTCTTGCAATGCACTCATCCCAGGCCAGTGAAGTCAAGTGAACAAATAAATGATTCCCATAACTTATAGAAGGATCTCAAAGTGGATTCCATCACCCACATTAACTAGATAAGGTTTACAAAAAATGTGGCCATTTGAAGGTAAAACAAGAGATCTGTTTTCATTGTCTAAAAGCCCTCGTGATACTTCACTATCCATTATCAGTAGCAGACATTCATATCTTCATAGGTCTCTGTGTGCAAATGTGTGTGCCAATCATGTCTACCAAACTGGCACGTTTCATGGACCAGTGAATCCTGCAGCAGAGGAGTAGGGAAACCAGAATGGAGGAAAGCTCCACAGCCTCTTGTGTTCCCTGCCCCTCCGTGAGATCATATGCCAATCACCCACTGGCTTCTTTTGATGATATTGTCAATTTGACAGGATCTAGAATCACCTCAGAGATGGACCTCTGGGTATATCTCTGGGAGAGTGGGTATGTTTTTATGTTAATTGATGTGGAAAGACTCATCTTAACTGTAGGCAGACTCATGCCCTGGCTAGGGGATCCTGGCCTGTATAAAAGGGAGAAGGTGAGCTGATCATTAGTGTCCTCGTGTTTCGTTCTGTCTTTAGTGGTAGATGTGATATGATCTGCTGCCTCCACCTCCTGCTGCTACACTTCTTTACCATGAAGGACTTTAGCCTTGAGTCTGAGCCAGAACAAACTCTTTCTCCTGTAATTTGACTTTGTCCGGGTATTTTTATTACAGTATCAGAAAAAGAATTGAAGACATTTCCATGCCACTAAACACAAGCCTCTGGAGGATCGGCTCCATGGCAGCTTAATTCCCAGAGTGTCCCAGAGCCAGGCCAGTTAACAACTGTCTATAATTCCAAGATCTGACACCCTTACACAGTTATACATGCAGGCAAAACACCAAGTCACATAAAAATAAATATTTTTTAAAAAAGAATGCATGAATATGTGAAAACCATACCAACTGGCAGTGGCCAGAACTGAGCCTGACGGAGCCTGGCTTCATTGTGGGACTCTGGCTGTTTACGGGGTGGCCTTAGCAGGGCCCCTAGTGTGACATTCTGAAGCCTGATTTGCTAAGAAACTGTGTTTCAAGAAGTCTCTTGCAGGACAATATCCTGAGAATTGTACATGCTGCAAGCTGATGCCAGGGCTCTGCAGACTTTCAGGACAGGCTCGGCACTTCTGACTTGTCTCCCCAGGTCTAAGCACATTGACACTAGAGGGCAGGAGAAGCCAGGCAGCCTTTCTGCCCTGTTACCATTGTTTCACCGGCTCTCCTCTTTAGCTCCCAGCCCCACACAGAGCCCCTCCCTCCCAGGCTGCAGCCCCTGTAGGCAGCCCAACTCTGTCCTCTGCCATCAGCACCTGTGTCTTTGTCTCTCTGGTTAGTGTCCTGTGATTCTCACCACCCCTCCCGAATCCTGCAGCACCCTAAGTCTCCAGACGATACCCAGAGGAGGCAGGACTAGAGGCTACTGCCTTCTGTAGCAGCTCCTAGCTGTGGATAAGGTCTCGATGTTCCCACTGGCGCTCTCACCAATAGCTCTTTCGAAGTGTCCTTTTTCTGTGCTAATGCTCCCTCTGTAACACCTGAACCTCTTACAGGAATTCCATTACTATCCCCATCCTAGAGATTAGTAAACTGAGTCCTGCAGAGGTTAAGGAACCTGCTTCAGGCTGTACAGTTAATACTTGGACAGCAGGGTCTAGGAGCAGATCCTGGGTCAGATGCCCTAGCAGAAAGAGAATTTCCTTTCTGATCTCTGCTGAATGTGCTCAGCCTTGAGTTGGCTCTTTTCTTGTTCCTTTTGGGAGAAGTGGGGATTGTTTTATTTTATTTTGGGACAGGAACTCAGTATGTAGCCCAGGTTGGCATCCTGGGCACTAGGATGTGAGCTGCCATAGCCTCATGTGTGCTAGTTTCTGTTTGTGCTTTCTGTGGAACTAAACACCAGTCGTGGGCAGGAGATGAAACCAATTCATAAAAGCCCTTTCTGTAGACGAACCAGATGGGTAGACAGGTAGATAAACATCTCTCCAAGCTCATGAGGATCTATGCAGTGGATATTCAAAAGCTTTAATGAAAGGCAACAGCCTGGCTGGAAGGCCAGTCTGCTGCAGGGTTGGGAGAACACTGCATCAGGCAGAGAACCTTGAGAGCTAACATGGACACTCAGCCACACTGCCCACAATCCTCCAAATAGCCAAATCCTCTGCTCCGATACTAAGGTAATTTGAAGGTTTTGAGGTTCCATGCCAGCAAGACTTAGAACTCCAGTGCTGGGGAGATGACCAGTCTGAAAAGGGCTTCTATTCAAGCAACCAGGAGGCCCCGAGTTTAATCTCCAGCACTCATGTAAAAGACAGATAGAGTGGCTTCTTTTATATATATATATAATCCTATATATATAGGATTATATATATATATATAATCCTAGTGTTTGGAAGGGAAAAACAGGGAGATCCCTGAGGCTTCCTGATCAGCCAGTCTAGTCAAATAAGTGAGCTGCAGGCCCAGTGAGAGGAAAATAAGCTAGAGAGAGATCAAGAAAGGCAGCCAACATTGACCTCTGGCTTTGGCATGTGTGTGAACACACAGATATGGGGAGAGAGAGAGAGAGAGAGAGAGAGAGAGAGAGAGAGAGAGAGAGAGAGAGAGAGAGAGAGAGAGACTTAAGATTACATCTGTCCTAAGCACTTTAAATAGATTCAGTTTTAAGCTGCCCGTGGCACTTGCTTATAATCATACAGTAAGCAAGCGAGAAGACTGGATTTCAACATGAGCCAGCTGAGTGGATTCAGACTCCATGCTTTTGATACATCATCTCCCAATTCTCAAGGAATAAAGTGTTCTGTGAGTCTTAGCTTTCAAAGATCTGGTGCTTGCAGCTAGAAAGCGTGGTCTGCAAGGGGGCTGGGTAGCATATCTGGAAAGATTGGGGGGTGTCCATAGGCCCACAAGGGGAGAAGGGGAGACTGGAGGAGGCCTGGCTGGCACCATTTAGCAGGCCCTTACTGATGCCAGGTACCCAGCTGTCATTCTTGCTGTTAACCTTGGGGGAAAAAACACATTCGTGGCAGATAACAGGCACAAGGGTGTGCCAGCCTCTGCCCGCTGCAGGCCTGATGGATGGGCTACATGGCCCCCCCTGACCTGTGTGTGTACTGTTATCTGCTCGGCCACGGGAAGCTGTTCATCACCGCGACAGCTAGGCGAAGAGCACCTGCTGGGCCTGCGTCAGCCAGCATCCTGGGAAGAGAGAAGGGAGGTTTTCCAGGGGATAGGACAGAACAGGGTGGGGAAACAGAGAGGAAGGCTAGAGACCCAGAGCCAGGAGTATCCCCAGAGCTAAGTCTGGCCATAATAGTGACACTATATTCTGGGCACAAGGCCTGGCTTTTTTCTGTTCCTGGTAGTATTACCAGGTAGAAGAGCTGTGTGACCACGGGCTAGTCACTCAACCACTCTGAGATGCAATATGAGATTACGTTTTACTAGACACAGAGCATCACTTTTCCCTCCAATCACGAAGTTCTGACACCTCTGCCGTTCTCTCATTTCTCACCACCCTCTCGACTGTGACTCTCCAGAGTCCAGACTGACAGCTCAGAGATGGTAAGTGACTAGTGCATGATTACACAGCACGGCAGCGTGCCACCAGCAATGGAAGCGAAATATGAAGTCCAGAACCAAGTGCCACGATATCAATTTGTTGTTGTTATTACTGCAAAATCGGATTACATTATCTCCATGTAACCCACCGGTGTCTTCCTGTCATGCTCAGAAACAATCCACAATCCTTGCCAGAGCCCACCATCACATCGTCCCGGCGCTCACTCTCTCATGGAGTTCTAGCCACAATGCCATCTTACCTGGTGGCCTTGGCAACCTCTCTCTCTCTCTCTCTCTCTCTCTTTTTCTCCCCTTGGTATGACTAGCCAGCTGCCTTCCAGACACAGAGCTCTCAACTCAGGGGTTACCTCCTGGGAAAGACTTGCCAGTCTCATCCTGCCCCTAATCGGTACCCAGATCTCAGTGGCTCCCCACTCAGCACAGCCCAGTGTGTTGCTGTGTGTTTAGTGTCTATCCCCCACAAGGATGGATTGAATCAGATAGGGTCTCCTACCTCAGGACCTTTGCACAGCTCTCTCTACCTGGAAGTCTCTTTCCCACCTCGGCTCCTAGTCACTTATCAGATCTGCTGATCTGTCACCTTCTGTGACTCTGGCTTTAGCACCGCTCTGCTCTGAGGGAAAGAGTGGAGGAGAAGTCGGGGTGATGCCTTCTCCTCTAGGTTATGACTTCTTATAACCATAGACTGCGGCATAACACAGGGGGACCCTTCTGTGACAAGGCCGGGAACCCTCAGCCACTATTAAGCACACAGCAAGGTGTCCTAAGGACCCTATGCTGAAGATGTTTCAGCCAGTCTCTGAGAGGAGGTCAAATGGAGGCTCATATGACCACGGTGTGGGGGGGGAGTGTGCTCTGCCCACCACCCTCTCACCAAATTCTCATGAGAACAGCATCGAATCACAATCCACAGAAGCCATAGGCAACAATAGACTATTTTTTTATATTTATATTTATTTTATGTAAATTGGTGTTTTGTCCACATGTATAAAACTGTGTAAGGGTGTCAGATCTTGGAATTACAGACAGTTGTTAGCTGCCATGCAGATGCTTGGACTTGAACTCAGGACCTTTGGAAGAACAGTTAGTGCTTTTAACCGCTGAGTCATCTCTCAGCTTTGGAGCCAATGTCTGCCACTCACCACCCCCTCCAGCACCCTAGAACTTTGGGTTAGTCACCCTGGGGCTGATCTCTCTCTCCCTCACTCCCACTGAAATCTGTGTCTTGTCTCATGCTGTGTCCTCAGCCATGAGCAATGCCTGACACATTGCAGGAACTCAAGCAAGCATCATTGACTTGGTCATTCCCTGTGTTACACCATCCTGTGTTCAGAGACATTCTGTCCTTGCCTAGACCCACACAGCACAGCAAGAGGTGACCCAGTTCTTCCTGACTCCTCTATAGAAGGAGAGAGAAGGATTCTGGGGGACCCTGAAACTGGGTGGTCCTTCAGCTTAACCTCTCTTTTCCTCCCCAGAGAGGGTAGGGATATGTCTAGGGTCACATCACAACCAGAAGCCCCACATTCCTGGCTCAAATGTCACAGGCATTCATAGAGCCACTGTGGTCTGAGCCCAGCACAAAGACCCAGGCTGGAGAAAGGCAGAGGCAACAGGAATGAGTCTCCCATTGTGCACAAAGCTAAAGACACAGAACGGGCCACCACTTAGAAAGGCTGCTGCAACCTCGACACTCCCATGAGGCATTTTGCACCAGCCAGGAAGACGTGCGGTAAGTTTTTATAAGAGGAAACTGAGGCCCAGACAGGCTAGATGACATCTGAGGGGCCTGGCTGGTCCCAGCGGGGTTGGGATCTGAATGCAGGGCTCTCTCATACCCCTGGCTACCTGGCCAGGTTAGGGCATCGAGACCACCCACGAGTCTGAGAGAGACTCAGTGTCAGTGAAAGAAGCAGAGCTTTTCCAAAGACTGGGCAGATGGATAATGGGTGCTGGCACCATGTCAGAGTCTGGGCAGCAAGTGGGTCCCCATTGCTACCCTCGCTGCCAGGTCACCTTCCTAGGCACCCCGCCCCCATCTCCTCCGAACAAGGGCTAGAAAATAAATGAGTCTGTTTATGAAGACCATCATGTTGCGGGCAAAACAAGGCACTCGGCAGAGCAGCTCGGCGCCTCTAATGGGACATTATTTATGTCATTTTCCTCTAGGCGTTGGAGCCATTACCGCCCGGGATGGTGCTCCGTCACCCTCCACTCCCCCAGTGATGTTCCAATGTCACGCTGAAGGATGTGTACCGCGGCTTCACGGGGAGCAAACGGCTGCCAGCCCCGGGACCAGTGAGGAAGGAGGGGAATGAGGACGCTTCTTCTCTGCTAGTCAAGGTCCCCGTCCTGCTGTTAGGGGAACCCGGCTCTCCTCCAGCTGCTCTTGGTGCCCACGGCCTGCCAGTCGTTGGAATCCTCCATGGCTCCCATTGCCCTGTGGAGAATACCCACTGGCCAGTTAATATCGAAGCCTCTTTGCCCAGCTTTGGCTCTTCGGCTTCCACCATCCCCTGCCTCAGGTGTGACCATGCCCACCTGCCTGCTGCGACCTTTGGGTATGACTAGGGCTGTATCTGATCAGAGTCCGTACTCCACAGAGGGCACCCACACCCTCTGCTCTTCTAGCTAGCTGACCTAGCCTCCCCTAGATGGCAGCTAGCCTGCAGCCTGGCCTCCATGTGGTGCACCAAAGGACAGACACTGATTGAGCCCAGCACAGAGGCCTCCAGATCCTCACAACTGTTTTACACTTATTCAAGTAATCCTAGCACCTGGGAAGCGGTGGCAGGAGGATTGTCATGAGCTCAAAGCCAGACTGAGTTATACAACAAGGACCAGGCCATCTGAAAAGCACCTTTCTTGGAGTTGGATCAGGCTTCCCCAGGGGTCAAGCAATAGCACTCTTTAGACCAGCGGCTCTCTATACGGGGTCGTCTAAGACCATCCACATATCAGATATTTACATTATGGTTCATAACAGCACAATTACAATTATGAAGCAGCAATAAAAATAAGTTTACGGTTTGAGGTCATCCCTACATGGGGAACTGTATTAAGGGGTCACAGCATTAAAAAGGTTGAGAACCACTCACTGCCTTAAAGCCAGCTGGAAATTGCCAGTGATGAAATGAGACCAAGCTCAGACACACGGATTGCTCCCACACACTCAGTACCCAGTGGATGCTCAGACTCATGCCCCTCTGCTATCCTGCCCGCCCCTCCTTCCCCTTCTTCCTGTTACCTGGTTCTCACTGATGCAAGCAGCTCCAGCGCCAGCCCAGCCTCTGCCTCAGGCTCTGACATGCTTGCTGAAGCCTGGGGCTGGTTTACAAGCTTGCTGAGCCTCACTGTTTTCTGTACTAGGGTGATGTTGGCAGTCCTGGCTGCAGTGATGCTGGGGTGCTGAAAAAAACCTCAAGGGATGTCTTGTGGGTTGCATCTGTAACTGCAGTGGTAAGGGTTGTTTTCAGGGCCAAGGATACAGAGTAACTCATAATCCTGCATGTTTGCCTGCTTCAGCACCATCTGCTGGACCACCGGAGCTCCTTCCCACTCTCACGATGCCTGTGCTCCATGTGGCTGGGCAATGAGTGGACTGGTTGCTGGATTACTGACATCTTTCCACTGGTGACTCCTGAGATCAGAGCTGCAAGTTCTCTCCCGTGTGTACACTGTATTTAGCACAGTGCCTGAAAGAGAGTACATGTCTTGCTTTTAATGGACAAGTACATGAATGAGCTCACTTTGTTCCTACCACAGCGTTGCATTGTGGGATCACCTGTTTTGTCTCCTATTTGAGCCCATCATTTTTGATTTTTACCTCTTCAAATTTATTTTTTATTTTCTTAAATTTATTTCTTATTATTCCTAATAACCTAAACTGAAACTTTATTTTTATTTTTAAACCATCTTACTTTCGTGTGTGTGTGTGTGTGTGTGTGTGTGTGTGTGTGTGTGTTTGTGTGTGTGTGTGTGTGTGTGTCCCCATGTACAGGTGTGTGGAAGTGGAAGTCAGAGGTCAGCATCCAGTGTCTTCAATTGCTCTCTACCTTACGTTGTGAGGCAGGCTCTCTCTGAGTTTGGAGCTCACCTATTCAGCTAGACTGGCTGGCCAGCAAGCCTCAGGGATCTTCCTGTTTCTCCCTTCCCAGCTCTAGGGTGTGTGTGTGTGTGTGTGTGTGTTTTATGTGAGCTCCAGGAATCCAAACTCCACTCACACTTATGCATAAATCATTTTTCTCCTGAGGCCCCCCCCAGCCTCTAATCCATCTTGCTTTCCAACAAATGCATTAAAGACATGAATTGCCCTCTGATTTTTTTTCTTTTGGCCTACACAAACACCAGTGCAGATAGGACATATTCTCTGCCTCTTGGTTTTACACAGAGATATTAGTTACTTTTCTGTTGCTGTGATAAAATGTCATGACCAAGGAAGCTTGTACAAGGAAGGGTTTATTTGGCATATGGTTCCAGAGGGCTAAGAGCGTATCATGGTAAGGAATCCGGGTAGCAAGCAGAAAGCAAGACAAGAGTCTTTGAAACCTCCAAGCCTGCCCACAGTGACAAATATGCTCCAGCAAGGGGATTGCATCCTGCAAAGTTGGGGTTGCAACCTTCCATGCTGAAGGAATTGATAACCACCCCTCTACCATGTGTGAGAGCACAGGCCCATGCACAGGGCTCCACCCTGGGTACCTAATTATCTGCAAAGGCTGTGCCTCCCAACCTCATCACTTTAGGGGTAGGGTTTGAATTCGCAGACTGGGAGACATGCTGATCTGCAACATCCCTCAGAGGTCCCACAGTGACTGGTCAAGCCTGGTGGCATGCTCTTCTTCCTCCCCTTCCTTCTCAGTCCCCTCTCCCCTCTTCCTGTCCTATCTCTTCTCCCCTCCTTTGATCCCGAGCTCTAGCTCAGCCTCCCTTCCGTGCCTTCCCTCTGCAGTGACTGTATCTGGAATTCAGCTTAGTAGCTGTGGCCCACGGACCTGTCAGTAGCACCTCTGGAATCCTCTTGAAGCTTACATCTCTGGCTCTCATGGGTTCCTCTCCTGCATGCACCTCTAAGCTGACCTCTCCTTTCTCAGAGTGCTCACCCAGACACGTATGAAACTGAGAATCTGCCTGGATGGCTTCGCCTGCTCCAACCTGTTAGCTGCAGATGCCTTTGTCCTCCACTGAGGATTTGCCTAATGCTGACCCCTGGTTCGCAGATAGCAAAGGCCCAGTCCTGGTGATTTCAGCTAGGAACTTCACTGCATAGCCGCTGAATATCAGTCACTTTCATGCTCACTTCTCTCTGGATTCTCATTGGTGAAGGCACCTGATGCTGAGCTGAGGAAATTAACTTTAAGCTCCAGAGCCCACATGGTGGAAAAAGAGAAGCCTAAATCCTGGAACTTGTCCTGTGACCTCCACACCTGTGCCCTGGTGTGCATGCACATGCGTGTCCTTGCACAGTGTGTTTGTAATTCCTCTGGCAGTGCCAAGGAGCTCACAGGGGAAGCACTGGGTAAGCTGTACAACACTCTCCTAAACTAGATATCCCAGGAGTGAGAATTGAATGCAGATTCTCCTCCCCCCTCCACATCAGCACACTAGGAGACATCTGGAGAAAGAGAGGGAGGATGCCAGCTGTCCTCACTGTCTATCAGGCCCCTCAGAGGCTCCTCATGGAGGCCCCTGGCTTCAGAGAGGAGTTTGCCCACTATGTGCAGCAGACCATCCTCAGGGGAAGATTTCTGGTCTCTCTGTCTTACCGTAGCTATTCTCTGATGAAGTGTGTACCCAGCAGGACAGAAGGCCTGGCCAAGGCCACGTCAATAGCAGACAGAGAGGCCTGGGAGTGCCTAGGTGTTTGAGTGTGGGGGATATTTCAAAAGGGGCAGATGAAGCCAAGAGTCCCCCCCTTTCTTTCTTCAGAGTCTTCCTGGGCCTTTGGGTCTACATCAGGACAGGTGGCAATGCCCATCTACAGCAGGGTTGGATGGGAAGGTCACCACAGTCCCCTAGTGACACTATCTAAGCTTCAGCATCTGCCATGCTGAGTATCAGCCACTTTAAATTGCCCTCTACCTGTCAGCCTCCTAGCCCATGCATACAAGTAAACATGTGTACAGACATACACACATGTATTTGCTCACAGACAAACACACATGCATGCACATGTTTATGGTTCTGCTGTCATTGCATCTTACAGCACTCAGAGTTGTGAGCCCCAAGGCCCTCATCTGGACTTGCCCCTCAGAGTCACCCCACCCACCCTGCAACTCTCCCCCAAGGAAGCCATGCTTTCCCTGGAGTCATGTGGGGGGGATTTTAGGGCTGACTCTCACGGGGGTCTTGCCCTCATGTTGTACTGCAGACGGCTGGAGCATCTCTCTCTGTCCTCATTGTCCCCCTTAGCATCCAATTTAGAGAGGAAGTGAAGATATCTGGGCCATGGAACTCTCTCAGGCTTGAGGACCAGTTGGCCTGGGCATCTAGGGAAGCTTGGCTTCTCTGAGGTGTGCTGGCTATAGGTCCTCTCTGGGTAAGACCTTTAGATTCCACTGATTCAACCAGGTCTGGGGACAGATGGAGTGGTTATTGTCATCTGTATGTTTGGGGTTACCGTTTGAAATAACAGAGTTGCTGAGACTCTAAATCCATTCCCAACACACCCCACTGAGTGTTTGCTAAGAGCTGGGCCCACGCTGGGGATGGAGAAGGGGGCTGAGCGGCTACCCTGGGGATCCAGTGACAGCCAGGGCATGTGCTGCCAGGTCAGACAGAAAGCAAGAATAGGCAAATGAATTATTGGGGATGTCAGACGGTGAGAGCGGAAGCCAGGCATGGTGCTACATACACTTAATCCCCCACTTGTGAGGCTGTGGCCAGATGACTGAAAATTCAAGATCTTCTTGGGCTACAGAGTGAGTTCAAAGTCAGTTGAGGCAAGTTAGTGAAATCTTGTCTCAAAATAAAGAATAAGGATGACTGGAGACATAGTTAGGGCACTTGCCTAGTAGACGTTTAGCCCCAAATTCAATCCCCAGAACAGCAGAATAACAGCACAGATGTCTGGGTTGAAGGTAACAGTATATGGGGTCATGGTCTGCAGTATGGCCCCACTCTCTCCTCTCTCTAGTAGGGAGACAACTCTCCATGTATAGGGTCAAGGGCAAGGAGCTAGCAGATGCTTCAGGATGACATCCAGCCACCACTCCCTAACCCTCAGGCACACACCCCTGCCAGCCCCTAACAGGCTCAGAAGCCTGGCAGAGAAGCTGCCTGCCCTTCTGTGCTTTGGCGTGACGGTGGCCACTCTAAAGGTAGCAGCGTGACGAAATGGCCGCTCGGGTGGTGCAGGCAGAATTATGGCTCCTCATTGGCCTTATTTATGGCCTCACTGTCTCTGCTCCTGCCTTGCTGCCCGGGACTTGGGCAGAGGGAGGGAGCCCCAGCCTGCTTGGTTCAGGGTGACCTTGCAGACAGTTTCCACAGTAGGGCTGAGTTTGGACTAGGGTTACTATATATAGGCCCAGTGCCCAAATCATGTCCCTTAGAAGCCTGGGCCATCTATTTTGCTCTAAAAGTAAGAACAGGAAGGAGAAAGTGTTTACCAAAATCCCTGTGCCACAAAGTGCATGAACCTAATTACTTTCAATCAACACAACCATTCTGTTCTGGAATCCTACCCCCATGTTAGAAATGAGGGCACTGCAGCTTGGAGAGGTTAATTAATGGGTTTAAAAAATCACATAGCAAGTAAAATGCAGACCACATTTTCCTCTGAACCTCCAGACTCCAGCTTCACTCGCTTGTATATTGTCCCCCCTTCTTCCACATTTCTCTGTGGAACAAAAGTTCATAGCTTGGGTCATGAGATCACACAAGGTGAAGTAACTATTCCAGCTGCGCCAATTCCTCCCTGCACCCCAGGTTTCCCAGATATAAATGCATATAATAGTACCCTCCCCTTGCCCTGTGGCTTAGGTGAGTGAAATGCCAGGTACAAAAGCCTTTGAGCGGGACCCCTGTGCTGGTAGAGCTCTGACACAATTGGAAGCCAGGAGAGGGTTAAAGAGAAAGTCTCTGCTCTTGTCCTGATAGCAAGAGCATCTTCTGGGCAGCTCCACCTGTTTACAACCCATTACAAGCCATTATTGCTGTGTCTGGGGCAGAAGCACAGCCTTGACCTTGGCGCGTGTCTGACAGCAGCAAGCTGCAATCTGGACAGCAGGAGCCATTTCAGCCCCATCAAAGGGGTCACAGAGGACTGAGGGCCTTTTTCAGGGTCCTCTCTGTCCCAGATTTCAGGCCCAGCCTGAGTTTCAGACTCACAGGTGGCCTCCACATCAGCACCCACAGTTTGTAGCTTTGGCTGGTTAATAGTGGCAGGGGAAAGCTGGAGAGATGGCTCAGCAGTTAAGAGCACTGATTGTTCTTGTAGAGGACCTGAGCTCAATTCCCAGCAACCACATGGCAGCTCACAACTGTCTGTAATTCCAAGATCTGACACCCTTACACAGTTATACATGCAGGCAAAACACCAATTCACATAAAACAAAAATAAATATTAAAAAAAAACAATGCCAGGAGAAGGACTCTGCCAAGGGTCAGGTTGCAGAATGGATCTGTTTCAAGGTCAGGGGAGAGCCAGAGTGGATCTCCAAGGACTCCAGGCTAGGCTTTAAGATGCCCACAGCCAAGATTTTAGTGAGATGGAAGACGGTAGGGTTTTATATTGTGTTGAGTAGGTAATGCCACCTCTGGATGTCAAGAAAGGCAGACCCTAGGTGCAAGTGGCTCTAGGTCAAATTTCTTTCCAAAAGATCCCAGAGAGAGAGAGAGAGAGAGAGAGAGAGAGAGAGAGAGAGAGAGAGGGAGGAGTGAGTTTGGATCTAAGCTTCCGCCTTCTTCTGTTGCTCACCCCTCTTTTCTATATTTTTTTGCAAAGTCCCCCTTCTTTTTGCCTTTTGAAGCCTCCCCCCGAAGCTTTCACTATCACTAGGCGTTTGCCCTATTTTCTCTCAACAGCAAGAAGAAGATTAAATCTCATTCATAACCAAGTGTTAATTGGCTGGCAATAGCTCTAGGTCCCTACCAGGCTCTGTTTCCAGGATCCCATCAGAGATGGTTATTCCCAAACTTCCTGTGGGCTTTAGGTACATAATCCCATCGCATTGGGGAACTAATTGATTTTTAACTGTGTTCCAGAGCCCATGCTGGACCCTTGTGCCAGTAATCTTCCATAACAGAGGAGGAAAGTGAGGGCCAGAGAGTGTACAGTACCTGCTCAGGTGATAAGTGGTGAAAGAGGTACTTGATCCTGGTTCTGGCAGTGATAACCACGGAAAGACAGTGATTATTGGCATAATAGCCTATGACCGAGAGCTTGGAGTTCTTAGGAGGTTGGCAGCTATAAGGACATCTTCTCAAAGTAGGAAGTCTGAAGTCTGAAGTCTCAGGCCCTGGAAAGTAGCAAAGAACAGGCATGCAAACCAGAAGGAAGGGTCTGGACCTGTGCCTGTACCGTCAGGGACAGTCAGCAGCATATTCTTGTGGCTGAAATACACCCTTCACATAACCCTCTTGGAGACACAGGAGTCAGGATGCTGACCCTCAAAGGCTGGGGCTGCCCAGCTCATGGAGACTGGGCTCTGTCCTACAGGAAGCTGGATTCCATGGCTGGCCCTATGGAGCAGAAGGAACTGCATGATTCTGTTTAGACACATGATTCCAGCGGCCAGAATGGAAGACAATTAGAGAAAAAAAGACTGGAGAAGGAAGTATTTATTGGAAAGAGGAGGTCCTACTACGCTAGGGGTGGGGTAAAGAAAAAAAAGAAGTTCACGAGAGAGTGTGACCTGGGTAGGAGCACTGAATTTGGGGAGCTGCACATGGTCACAAGAGAGGAGGAACTTGGGATGCTCCCAGGTTTGGGCCATTAGTTCTGTTTCCTGTCAGAGTGAGAAAATAGATGTTTGAGTATTCAAGCCTAGATTCGTCTTGAATGCACTAAACTTCAAGTTTTTCTCCAGGGGGCGCTGTTGAGGAGGCAGTGGACAAATAGTCCTGTCTCTCTCCTGGGGCTGAGTCAGGTGGGAGAGAAGTTTTGTATGGACAACTCTGATTGGCTCTTTGTGACGTCATAGAAGTGAAGATGAGGGTGGTACCCTTGACCGTTAAAACGCTGAGGGTAACTTAGCCCATTTTTCTCTGGTTAAACTCACTGTCCCAAGTGAGCACACAAAACTGCATTCTTTCATACTGAGTTCTTAGGACTTTTTCTCAAGTTCTTTAGGATTGTGAGCTTCTTGCTGCCTTCACCTCTTCCATTCCACACACAGATCCTTTCTCCCCTACCCTCCCCTTTGTAAAAAAAAAAAAAAAAAGTAAGTGGGAGGGTGAGGGGGCCGGGACGGTGGGATGGATGATTTGGGAGCTGAAAACCTCCAAATGGAGAGGTTATATCCTCCAGACAGTGGCATCCATCACCACATTTTCATTATTAAATAACGCGGCGCTGTGCGGGACTGCTTCGACACCTTATCTGAACCTACCAGCTGTGCCCTAAATTCCAGCCGTGGCGCCTGTCTGCGGGAATTCAGTTGCCCGTGTTTAAAATGAGTGTTAGCATCTATCATTTCCCCACACCAAATGGCTTTGTGTCGGTGGCTGGCAGTGCTAATCTGTCACCAGGGTACTCCACTGCCCGGCTGGATACCCTCTTCTTCACTGTTGTGGTAGGGAGGGACTGGTGGCCCTCCGGATGGGGGAAATGTCACTGTGAGGACAATTGCAACATTTGGGACTCTTTTATTGAAAAGAGAAAAAAAAAAAAAAACAAAGAGGGAGGAAAGCCATCTGTGTCGACTGCCCATTCTCACTTGCCGTCCCGCTGATTAGGGCCAGCAATACTCTTCCAACAGCCGGCCTTCTGGTTAGCATCTAAAGTGGCCAGACTTGTGAGAGCGCGCCGCTCGGGAGCTGTCCATGGTTCGGACCTGCCTTGGCTGCTGCCATTTCTCCAGGGCAGAAACCGGTCCCAAATGTACACCCACTTTTGGCCACCTATGCTGGAAAGTACCTCTTTGGGAGATTCAGAAGCCTTTCATAATATATATTTAAAAAATTCCATGGACACTGTACCTGAAAAAAACTTTAAAACCCCAAATTCTGTGCATTTCCTAGACTCCTGGCTAGGAATCACAGACATAGCTGGATGTCATGTTGATCCATGCCTGTAATCCCAGAATTTGGAAGACTAGTGTCAGAGGATCCCAAGTTCTAGGGAAGACCCTGCCTGAAAAATAAAATAATCAGATAGAACTCAACCTCCAAAAAGGAAAAAAGACGTAGAAATGAGCCTTGTGGAAAAAAAGATGCTTGTCAAAATCTTGAGAGTAAATAGGTAGAACGTGGGAGGAGAAGGTTCAGGAGTCAAGATCAGGGAGATGTAATTGTAATGAGAGACAGAGCCAAAAAGGTCCACTTTTGAATCATCTCCACAGCACAGCCTCTAGTTGTGTGGGTGGGATAAGTTTATACACTTTCCAAAATTCTGGGTTTTTTTTTTTTATTCGAAAAACGATGGTACTATCTAGTCTGGAGAATTGCAAGAGAGATTAGTGTTAATGGGATGAATGTGCTACAGTGGATGCCACACTGAATGCTCAGATCTCCCTTCAGAGCTAAAGAATTTGTTTCACCAGCTATCAGGGTGTCCCTAGCAAAGGGAGCCATCAGCTTGTCAGTGCCCGAGGGAGCTACCTCTGCTGAAGAGCACAGATTCGCTCACAGTAACAACTCTTCTGGGGAAGCTGGCATTCCATTCCTGATTACTGAGGCAGTGTAACTGCCCCCCCCAGTACCCAGTGATCCTTTTTGCCAGCCAGCTTCAAAAGGCTGTCCTGGGCCTGAGAATGCATCAAGCCCCCTTTCTTGGTCCCCTCTCCACCCTAATGAGTGCCCTGTACACTGAGCTCCATCACCACAGTTGCCCTTTGGGAGGCTGGGACAATCTCCAATATGCAGCTAGAGAGGTTGGTTGTTCTGGCTATGAGGCTCCAGGGGGATTTCTTACTGGGCTTTGCTGTGGTCGAGTGTAGAGTCTGGGCACTTGTGACTCCAGAGCAGTGCTTTGCTGTCTGAAGGTTATCTCTTCCAGGCCTCTCCCTGCTCAGTGTCCTAGCTTAGTATCCCTGGAGACCAGATGGCAGGCCAATTAGCATAATTTTTTCAGTCTGCCCCTCACCTTCAGGAAATAGAGTGTTTGAAACTGGCTGGAGAGAGATGCCTGGGTGAGTTGGCAAGGTGCTGTCCCATTCCTGATTTGCCCTAAAATGCCCCTTCATAGGTCCCCTGGATCTGTAGGAGATGCATGGGTGGCTACACAGTACCTGCAGCTGGAAGACAGTCCATCTTTAGCCAAAGGTTGCTAAGTGTATGCTGCAGGAGGACTCTGAGCTCTGGGGACATGGCATCCAAGCTGTCTTGGGAGGCTCTAGGAACAGGTGTATTCACTCATTAAGGCAGCCTTGCAACTGTATTTATGGATCCAGATTTCATGTTGTGCCCTGGGGAGACAATAATGACAAAGAAAGATGTGTTCCTTTCCCTAAGAAGATCATGCCTCGGGCTTTCCCTCCAGTTAGTCCCTCCAGGGGTTCAACTCCCCATGGTTGCCAGGGAGACCACTTCCTTCTGCCAATCACAATTTCCTCATTTAGACTCAGTATGTGGCTGTTTCCCACTCCACATAGGTCTAATCTGACCTTTGAAGGCTCACCCACCCACCAGACCTCACACACCTCTGAACTTCTACTCATTGCAGACCCGCATCGAGCTGAAGAAGAGAGACCAAGTCATGGGTGAAGAAAATGGCTCAGTGGATAAGAATACCCAAGTGAAAACAGGAGGGACTGAGCTTTTGTTTTGGTTTGGTTTTAGTTTTTCTAGACAGGGTTTTTCTGTGTAAACCTGGCTGTCTTGGAATTTGCTCTGTAGACCAGGCTGGTCTCAAACTCACAAAGATCTGCCAGCCTCTGCCTCCCGAGTGCTGGGATTAAAATCTCTTAGAGACACCACTGCCCTGCTGAGGACCTGGTCTTATATCCCTAGCACTCAAGTAAAATGTTGACCAAGGCCATGTGGACCCATAACCTCAGTACTGGATGGCAGGGACAGAAATGCTCTGGCCAGCTGGCCAGTCTAGCCAAAATGGCATGCTTCAGGTTCAGAGAGGGGCATTTTCCCCAAAACTGAGGTAGCGGTCCAGAGCAAAGGCTCACAAGATAAATCACCAAAGCTGACAACCCAAGTCTGATTCCTGGAACCCACATGATAGAAAGAAGCAACTTCTTCAGATTGTCCTCTAACCTCAGTAGGTACACCATGGCACATATATGCCCATATATATAAATACATAGACATATGTATACATTTGCAAGTAAATGGACAAAAAAACAAGGC
Organism: Sigmodon hispidus; assembly: GCA_004025045.1. NCBI lineage: Eukaryota > Metazoa > Chordata > Mammalia > Rodentia > Cricetidae > Sigmodon > Sigmodon hispidus. Next base: position 136,993 of record PVIH01003887.1, read on the forward strand.
ATAAAGAGATGGGAGAAGATATCTGACATCCTCCTCTGTCATCCACATGTGGCATACATACCTATACATACAGGTGCACACACACCACACACACATGCCAAGGTCACAAGACAACTATATTCAACCACTTGTTTTCTTTGAAGGCCAGGTGGTGCTCATTCCTGATCTCCAGGCCTGAGCCTATCCCGGGCATGAGCCAGTCACAAGGCAGAAGCTGTTTCCTCTACATAGGACTGTCTTGCTATGTCCAGTACCCCTCAACCATCAGAGTGCCTACGTCAACCACCATGACTGGAAAACAGGCACATAGTGGGGAAATGACTTGGCTAAGGTCATGCTACTCTCATGAGATGGTCTTCAGGTGGAGTGTCTGTCCCTGAGCTGACACTGAGGTCTGGGCACATGATGCATTGGGTAAAGTGCTGGCCACTCAGGTATGAGAACCAGAGTTCAGATCTCCAGCATCTGCACAAATGCTGGTTGGCTATGGCAGGATGCATCTAACCCCAGCTTCCTGGAGGCAGAGGCAGGGGATTCCTGGAGCAAGCTGGCTACCTGGACTAGCTGTATAGATGTGTTCAAGCGAGGCATCCTGCCTCAGTGTATGGTGCACATGTGGGCACACCAACACACATGCAAATGTGAATGTACACTGCAGATACACACACAAGTTAGTAAGTGAAGAGAGAGAGAGGCTGGCGACTGCAAGCACATAGGTGGGAAGAACGGAAACAAAGAGGTGGGAAACGTAGGAGAAGAGGGTGAGGGAGGCTGAGGAAGTGAGAGCAGGGCGGGAGAGAAGGCAGAGGAGATGAGGGAAGAGAGACAGGAAAGAGGGAGAAACGGAAGCGAGGGACTCTGGCCCCTGCAAGTCTTTCTGCTTTCCGAACACATGTCTCTTTCATTTAACCTTAGAAGAGTCTATTTGTATTGAGATTTTAAATTGAGAATTTTTTCCTTTTTTTCAAAAACATCCCCGTGCAGTTAGGCCCATTCTCGATCAATTTCTATTCATGCCAGTGGCTTCAGTATTTATTCTCCTCCAAAATCACTGAGTTGGAAGGGACGGAGTGAAAGTCATTTGGCTTTGTGTTTATTTGCGTTCTGAGCCTGAGCCCAGGGGTAGGGTGGAGGCAGCACATCTCCCTGTAAGCAGGAGGGGATGATGGCAGAACTTGACTTCTTCCCAAACCCTGGGAAGAGATGGGTGCCGGTGGATAGGTCAGAGCCCAGTCCCTGGGACTCAGCCGGCCAACATCCTGAATGGATGCTGTAGCTTCTAGTGAACTCAGTGCCGGAGTGGCCAAGAAGCCCAGTCTGGGTACAGGGATCCAGCTGGCTTCACCATTTAATGCCTTGCAGAACCCAACGACAGTTCCTTTATTCTCTACAAATGAGATCAGTAAAAATTTGAGTGCTGGCATGAGGGAGGACCAAGGAGGTGACATTCCAGGCCGAGCGTGGCACAGTGTTTGAGGTTTGAGTGACTGCAGTTCCTGCACATGAGCAGGAATTTGCAAGTGGAGGAAACACGAAGAGGTGATTAGAGAGACCTGTATTAAACTATATTCATTCTCTCTCGTCTGAGAGCCCAGGTGCCCTAATGTGTGCCCGGCTGTGCAACCTTGGCCCAGCAGACTTACATATTGAACCAATCAGTGCATGATCATAGTCTCCTAGTGTCGGAAGGGGAAGTTAAAACACGCCCATGAGGCCCAACATGTTGCCTGGTATACAGTAAGAGCTCAATGGGTGCTCATTAGAAACAAAGCATGTAGAAAGAATGGCACTCACAAAGCAGAGACATGGAGACTGCCTTCACATTGAGGAAGCAAGCACACAGTCAGGAAGCAGAAACAGGTAGAGCGCAGCTGAGGGACTGGGAACCTCAGAGTGAATGGTAAGAGCTGAGCTGCTACGGCGGCAGAAGAATGCCACACAGACCTTGTATGCCAGACCAGGGAGGAGATTTTTGTTTGCTGTTTGAGACAGGATTTCTCTTTGTAACAGCTCTGGCTGTCCTGGTACTCACTCTGTAGACCAGACTAGCCTCAGATTTAGAGATTCGCCTGCCTCTGACTCACGAATGCTGGGATTAAAGGCACGTACTACCATTGCCTGGCCAGACTAAGGAGTTTTGACTTTTCTCTGAAGAGGGAAAAGCTTCTGGGGTTTAAGGTAAGAGAGAAGCTTGATCTTGTGCTGGATTAATACAGTTAACAGGATCTGGAGTCACCTAAGAAAGGAACTCCTGGTCATTTCCATGAGGAATTATCTAGAGGAGGTTAGCCTTTGCACATGCCTGGGAGAGATTATCTAAATTAGGTTAATTAAGGTGAAGTCTTAGTCTCTTTTTCAGTTGCTATGAAAACTTAAGGGAGAAAGAACTTATTCAGTTTATAATCCCAGGTTATAGTTCATCATTGTGGGGATGTGAAGATGGCAGGAACCTAAAGCAGCTGGTCACATCCACAGTCCAGAGCAAAGACAGAGAATGAATGTACACATGCTTGCGCTCTATTTGCTTTCTCCATTTAGAATTCTCTTCCTAGGGAATGGTGCTCCCCACAGTGGGCTGGTTTTCCCACCTCAGTTAACATAAAATAATCCCTACAGACATGCCCACAGGCCAACCTGACCTAGGCAATCCCTCATGGAGTCTGTCTTCCCAGGTGATTTTGGAGAGTGTTACTTTGACAGTTTGAACTAACCACAGGTCGGAAGACCCTATGGGTGGTACCATTCTATAACCTAGAACTCCGAATTGAATAAAAAGTAGAACTCAAACTAAAAAACAAATTCTGTCTTCCTTAAGTTGTTTTTGACAGGTATCGTGTGTCAGCAATGATAAAGTAGCCACTGTAGTGCAACAAACTGAGTTCACAGAACTCACCGTAAGGTGTGGGTGATCAGGTGCTGGTACACAACAGAATGCAAACAGCTCCTGTGGGGAAGGGCTTGCCTGGAGCCTGTGGTGAGACCTTCAGAGAAATAAGAGAGAATCCAGGTTGGAGAGAAACAAGTATTAAAGTCTTGACGCCATGTGCCCAGGCCCCAGGTGCTACACACAGAACGGCCAGGACAAACAGAAGCAAACAATTAGTGCACTGGTTTGTGAGTATGCAGGACAGTGGGGTGGCTCCCCTGCCTCCCCCTTGTCCTCCTCCTCTGCCTTCACAGACCCAGGTAGAAATAACTGCTCAGGGGCTGAGGGCCGAGGCTGAGGCCTGAAGCTAGCACCACCACCGAAGTCTTTCCCAGCGCCCCCTGGCCACACCTCCAGGACGGCACTCAGTCAAGAAAGGCACATGGTCACACAAAGGCAATCTCAGCCAGGGCGGGTAGGATCCGAGGAATAACAAGACCTTGAATTAGAAAGAAGAAACAGTCTAGTCCAGCCTGCCCTGTGTGGAGGTGCCTGAGGCTCCTGGCCTTCCTTGTCCCTCAGCTATGGCCCCAAGAATCCTATTAAGGGCCTGAGTGAAGAAGGCAATCAGTAATGGGGACCATGTCACACATTGTGAAAGCACACTGTCCTGCTCACACTCTCATAACCTCTGTCTCCCCAACCTCACCCTCTGCTCCATCACCTCAATCCGGCAAGCTCCCTGAATGCCTCCCTACCGAGGTCCTTTGTATGCTGGCCTCTCTCTCCACCTGTCTCTATGGAGATACTCTTCCTGACAACTCCTTCTGAGTCTCCCATAACTCTCTCTCTCTGAAGCCTGTTCATTTCCTTTATAGCTCCCATTGTTGTTTGAAACTGAGTTAATTGGTTTGATTCATGACTGCCTCTTTCTCTCTCAAGACCTTTAGTCCAACAAGGGAGTTTAGGCCTAAAAAGTTGAATGAAGCTTTCCAGGTAGAAGAAGATATCCAGTAACTATTTATAGGATGAGATGAAGGGAGGAACAAGATGAGTGAGGGAAGAAGAACGGAGAGAGGGAAGAAAAGATGAATGAGAATCAGGGAGAGGTGTAAGAGAGAGAGACCCTGATACAGGGTTTGCTCATCTCTTGCCCAAAAGCCTAGGAAGTCATGGCATAAGCCTAGATCTAGAGCCTGGCCTGGGGCAGAAGAATGCAGAAGTTGGAGGTTTGAAGTCAGTCTGGGTTACATATGAAGACACTATTTCTTTTTTAAAAAAAAATATTTATTTTTATGTTATGTGCATTGATGTGCCTGCATGTATAACTGTGAAAGGGTGTCAGATCTTGGAATTACAGTTGTTAGCTGCCATGTGGTTGCTGAGAATTGAACTCAGGTCCTCCAGAAGAACAGTCAGTGCTCTTAACCGCTGAGCCATCTCTCCAGCCCCAGGAGACACTGTTTCGAAACAAACAGCCAGCTTAACAGAGCTCCCTCTACTCTCTGCCCCCCACACTCCTAAGTGCCCAAACTCTCCTACCTACATTTTGTGCACAGGTAAGCGGGCACAAACACTTACACTGTAGACCGTAAGTGGGATGTGGGAGGCCCCAGGGTGTCTGCACATCCTCAGAGGTGACCCAAGCAACCGGTGGCTTCTTTGAGTTTTCAGGTATGTGAGTTTGCCTCACCTCTGATTCATGTGCCTGAGTGAATTTTTCAGATAAAAGCACTGTTCCTCGTATGTCTTTGTGTCACCCCACTTCTGTCCACTTCACGTTCTGTTGAAGCTTCACCCCAGCACCTCCATTTCACCATCGTCACCGCTGTCTATTCTTCCTCTCGCCCTCCTTGCTATATTCCTACTTTATTCAATGTATTCAATATATTATTCACTACCACTGGCAACTCACTTTGAGGTTTACATCGATCCACGTCTGGGTCTCCTTAAAACTAGATCCTATATTCTTTTCATAGCAGAGGTACCTAAAATCCAAGATTTGGGCAGGAGAAGTGTCTTAGCAAGTAAAGAAACTCACCTGTGCAAGCCTGATGTTTAATTCCAGAAACCCATGTAAAAGTGGATGGAGAGATCCAGGCTACAAATTTGTCTTTTGATCTTCACGTCACACACACACACACACACACACACACACACACACACACACATGCACACATGTACATAAATATTTTTTTAAAAAATTAACCACCAGAATTTGGGTACTTTGGGTGGGATTATTACTGCACATCATTATTTGCAAACTAGCCTTCTAAGCAGACAGGAAATGTATGCTTAAACACATGCACAGCACCCACCTAGAGCACATTTCCCTACACCCACTGTCTCGTTGACACCCCAGGTCCAATCAAGCTTATTCCTAGTTTTGTAAAGCAGCCCCTATGCCCCCAATCATTACCAGCTGGCTCAGCTCCCTTCCGCACTAACAGCCCTCAGCCATTCCCTCCTGGGCCCTGCTGTAGCTGGCTCTTCAACCATGCTGCTCTACAGTCTTGGTCTTCTGGCTTCCTTAGTCTTTGTCATCGCTAATACAGGGAAAGAAGGGGAGAGACAAGGAGGAGGAAGAGGAAGAGGAGAAGAAAAGCTTACTCCAGCCTCAGTCCTTCATCAGCCCCTACACCACAGCCTTGCTCAAAATCACCAATGATTATGCCGCTGAGCCCAAGTTCCCATCATCCTTCACTTCCAGCCTCCTTCATTCTGGGCTTCCCACTTGAAATGCAATTCTAAGCATCTGCTGCAAGACTTCCCAAGATGGTTGGCAGAGACAATCTGAGATGCTCAGTTAAATTTGAGTGTCAGGTAAACAACACACCGATATAATTGTATGTCCTGGGGGATGTCAAGTATGTACTTGCAAACACACACACCACACACACACAGAGTAAAATTTTTGTTATTCTTTATCTGAAATCCAAATTTAAGCTATCATTTTATCTGGGAAATGTGACACTCCTATTTCCACAGCTCCTGTCTTAGCAGAGGTCTTGCCTCTGGGTCCTGTGGCTCTGATCTGCCACCCTCTACCTTGATGGCTTTTGTTTTTCTTCTTCATGATGCTGCCACAGCTGCACTGGGCTCCCTAAAAGGCTCTTCCAATCTCTTCATCTCTGCCTGCTGTCATGACCGAAGGGGCACACTTCTTTCAGAAGTAGCCTCTGGCTACCCAATTAATATTTTCTCCCATGGGTTTCTGGTTCCCCTTCCCCATTTATTTTTCTCCTTGGGCCTTGATATCTGCTAATACATGATTTACAGATGTTCTTCAACTTGGGTTAAGGCTGCCACTCACATAAGCCCACAATAATAATAATGATGATGATGATAACAACATCTTTTTTTTTAATTTTTTTAACACTTTTATTTATTTATTTGCCTTGGTGTTTGCCTGGAACTGGAACTACAGACAGTTGTTAGCTGCCATGTGGGTGCTAGGAAACGAACCTGGGTCCTCTGGAAGAGCAGACAGTGCTCTTAACTGCTGAGCCATCTCTCCAGCCCCGATAACAACATCTTATCTCAGAAGCATTCACACTTAGCCTTCAGAACTCTTTAAGTGTGCTCACACCACCATTGACCTATGACTGGCCATCACATGACATTGTCACATCATTTAAGCTAAATGGGGGAGATTAAAACTTAGTAAGCTAGTTAGAAATAAAATATGGGGGTTGGCGAGGTAACTGGGTGAATAAGGTGTTTGTCTTGCTAGCACGAGGACCAGAGTTCAGATCCGTGAAACTTATGTAAAAAAACAAGTTGGACATGGCAATCACCTGTAACCCCAGAATTTGATAGGCAGAGAGAGGGGACCCTGGGAGTAAGTTTGCTGGCTAGACTAGCTAATCTGTTCTGAGAGACCCTGCCTAAAAAAAAAAAAAAAGAAAATATAGAGCAACAGAGTAAGAAACAGGAAATCCAACTTCAGGCCTCCACACATTTGCACACACACATGAGAATATGCACACACACACAAACATACATATGCAAATAATAAAATTAGATACATTTTTAAACCAAAAAGTAATACCCAATTCAGTTCTATTAGGTTTTATCACTTTATCCTCTGGGAAGTGTGGCTGTCTGTGTCTATCAACAGGTCATCCCTTCCCTTAGTCAGAATGTGACTCCCCAAGGGCTGGAGCTGTGTCTGCCTTGCCCGCTATTACACAAAAAGGTGACAGCAGAGCCTAGCCCAGAGGAGAAGCTCCACAGACGTGGGGGACAAACAGCTTTCTGTCTCCCCATCTGTCCAGCGTAAACGTGTCCCCGATCACAGACACACTGTAAGGACCCTATAAACTCTATGTGTGTGTGTGTGTGTGTGTGTGTGTGTGTGTGTGTGTGTGTGTGTGTGTGTGTGTTGAGATAAACTGAGAAGACTGCCTTGCTTTGGCTGAGGTCCTCCTAGTGGCAACTGCTGGAATTACAAGCATAGTGCTGGCAAGTATGAACCAGTTATTCAGACCAAGCCCTTTGCTCTTTAAGACTGCAAAGGCACCCAGAATTCCTGAACCAGCTTCTAAGGAGCCCAATAGTTACCACATGACTTGGAGAGTCAAATCCCAGAAGTGCTCACTTCAGGCTTCCACTTTTGCCGGCATTTGCTTGCTGCTGGTTTTGAATTCTGTCTTGCTGTCTGCCTAGGCCTTCATTATCCTCTGCTTGCCACAGAGGGGTAAGTTAAAGTGTCAGGAGCGATGTCATTTACAGTCTTCTGTTGCTAAGCAACGGACCCAGGTGAGCCCCTGAACTTCTTTCTTAGCAGCTGAAGTGTATCTGGTAGAGTGATGGGGCCCCTGGCTGAGCTGTTACCACTGGGACAAGCTGGAGGCCTGATGGCTGACCCAGGACTCTGTGCCCACTGTTCTTAGCTCCCTTAATTAAACAGCACTGCTCAGGGCCTCCTTAGAGTCTGCCCCAGGATGTGCCTTCATAAGGGGTAAATGTGGTCTGTTCTGTCTTCTAAAGTCCTCAGGTCTCAGCAAGAGAAAAATTCCAAAACTGGACATCAGGAGTGGGGCAGAGTATCACTTGCAAAAGTCAGGCTTACAATGCCTTCTGGGAAAATCCCTGGGGAAGGCTATGGCTTGCAGTGAGCCTAGAATGGACAGAAACTGGCCTGAAGCAGTCTGTGTGTGTTGGGAGGGGACCTGGTACTGGCTTTCCAGATGAAGACACAGGCAATATAACAGTCTGAAAGCCAGGAAAGCCTAGCTCCTCTGATTGACTGGTCCTCACTCTGAGGTCTCCACCCCTTCCCCATGGTCTTCAGGAGGACACTGGGCTGAGGACTGGGAATGTGTGAGTTCCTACTCAAAACAGAAGGCAGGGTCAGAGTGTGCCCTGGAGTTGGGTGTTTCAGGGTCAGACTTCCATTTGAATAGTTTTGAATTTCAGTGGTATTCAAACACCAAACACAGCAAAGTGTTTTGGCTTTTTGAGTCAGGATCTCATATGTGTAGCCTGGAATGGTCTGAGACTCTCTACAGAGCCAAGGGTGGCCTTGAACTTAATCCTGTACCTGTGCCTTTACCTCCTAGGAGTTAGGATTATGAGAGTGTTCTAACATACCAAGCTGAGAAAAAGTTGCTTTTAAAGATTTTGTGTGTGTGTGTGTGTGTGTGTGTGTGTGTGTGTGTGCCACATGTGGTGTCTCAGAGGCCAGAAGAGGGTCTTGGGTCCTCTGGAACTTCAATTACAGGCAGTTGTGAGCTGCATGACATGGGGCTGAGAGACGAACCTGGATCCCTTACTGCTGAGTCACCTCTCCAGCTTCCAAAGCAGGTTGCATTAAAACAACAACACAAGTGTGTGTGTGTGTGTGTGTGTGTATGTCTGTGTGCGTGAGTGTGTTGTGTATGTGTGTGTGTCTGTATGTCTGTGTGTGTATATGTGTGTGAGTGTGCATGTGTGTATATGTGTGTGTGAGTGTGTGTATGAGTGTGTGAGTGTGTATGTGTATATGTGTGTGTGTTTGTGTGAGAGTGTGTATGTGTGTGAGTGTGTGTCTGTGTGTGTGAGTGTATATGAGTGTGTATATGTGTGTGAGTGTGTATGTGTGTGTTTGTGTGTGTGTCTGTGTATGTGAGTGTATATGAGTGTGTGTGTGTGTATGTGTGTGTATGTGTGTGTGTACCAGGGAGGTAGCTCATCTAATAGAGGTGCTTGGCTCTGAGCCTGGGAACCAGAGTTTGATCCCTAGGACTCATATGGTATTGTTCTCTGACCTCCACACTTGGGTGGGCACACACACACAAACATGCTAGGAAAGAAAACAGGAAGAAAAGCATCATGGGTTTGATGATACAGCAGAAACCTACAGAGATGCCTGGGGAAGAAGCTCAGACCACCATCAATAAATCAGCTCCGAAGGCTTCTTGCTCTGGGGCCATACGAGGACCACATGGTCCACAGTGACTGTCACTTGTCAGCTGGCCCCATGCACTCTGGCAAGGTAACCGCCTGCATTTCACAGGCGGTGTCACTAGGCAAATGTGGCTCTGAGAGCGGGGCTTGAAGCCTGTGCTTATTTCCCATGCCTCACATGTGTGTCAGCTGAGTTTTCACTGGCAACAGATGGGCATGAGACTGCAGATCAGCAGTATTCTTCTCTGGGTCTTTGTTTTGCCATCTGGACAATGGGAGAGTACCCCGTAAAATAGGGTATGTGCCAGGGTCTCCTCTAGCTCTCTATTCTTCCAGTATGGGCTCTGGGAACACTTGGGTTCTATGAAGCTGGAGGCAGAGACAGGGACTTCTTCCCTGGACCCATTGCTCAGACAGACCCTCTAAATCACAAAGGGCTCAGCAGTCCAGAAATGGCTTTGCCATTACTGCCTTGGCCAAGATCCCATCTCTCCAAAGATCTGGCTTGGGGTTGGAGTCTGATAAAGGAGTTCTTTTAAGCGTCTCTTCTCTTTTGCGCTAGACAAGGCACCTGTCTGACAGGATAACCTACTATCTAGTTCCTGGGGCCCGAGGTTTTAAGATGTGGGACTGTAATGACTTACAAAAAAGGGACAGTACCAGGCAAACTGAGAGCCAAGGACTCTTGGGGCCTCCATCATACCTGCACAGAGAACTTGATGTGTTTCAGGTGAAAATGGCTGACTTGTTAGGGTCACGTGACCTGTCATGGTCACAGCTGCCCCATAGAGGAGTTAGTCTTCAAATCCAGCCTGGAGACTTCAGAGCCACATAACACTAAATGGGTTGGTGGCTCAAGAATGTTGGAATTCATACAGGACAGAGTTAAACTAGGGTGGCGCCAGGGAGGACGCAGGTGGCTGGGAGCTGACTCTAAGGTCCCTCTCCCAGAGCTTTCTATATCAGAAGTGCCATTGTTCTCTTTCCCTTAGAGGTCACAGGTGTGACCTATACTGCCAACCCTGCCCCTAATGTATGGGGGAACCTTGAGCAAATATGGCTTCTCTGAGCCTCAATTTCTCTTAACCAGAAAATGGGAGTTTTTATCTTCGGATCTCATTACCTTTTGTAGTTATAGGAAGAGGAGAGCAATGTATGAAAATCAGCAGAGATTATTGAGTTTCTAAACCCAGCCATGCCTTAAGTCTACTTGGGCTGCTGAGTGTTAAAACCAATAAGTACCCTCTTCTAGCCCATCATGGTAGTACCCCTGTGTTCTTATAAGACAGAAGGACCATGAGTTTGAGGCTAGCTTGACCACATAGTAAGACCCTGTCTTGCTAAGAAGCTGGGGCGGTAGCTCAGTTAGTAAAATGCTTCTTATTCAAACATGAAGATGTGAGTTTGAGCCCAGAACCCAGGTAAAAAGACTAATGTGATAGTGAATGCCTGTATCTCAGCACTGGTGAGGCAGAGGCAAAGGTCCCTGGGGCTCACTAGCCAGCTAGTCTAACATGATCCATGAGCTGCAGGCCAGTGAGAGACCATAGCTCAAAAACAAAACAAGACACACACAAAAAAGACAGAAGGGCATGTGAGGGAAGATTGGTCTCTACACATGTGTACAGCAACCTAAAAATTACTCAAGCAAACCAAATTGTTCTAATAAATAAACAAATAAATAAATACAAATAAAAGAAAATAAATACATCCCCCTCTTGCTTAAGACAATTGAGGCTCTGGGGCTACAATATGCAGTCTTGGATGATTTGTGGCAGCTCCTGTGTCCTTCCATTCAGGGACCCAGGGATATGTGTGTTAGGTGATTAATTAATTCATCCATTCTGCAAACATTTACTAGCATGCACCGTGTAATAGGTACTGCGTAGCACAGTGCTGTGATGATCAACAAGATACAGTGCAGGCCTCGAAGGACTTGCAATCCAACCAGGGAAGCAGATAGGAAAATATGCCAGTGTAATGAAGGGGAAGGAAGCCTGGAGAGAGACTGCAGATCCTGAGGCAGATGAAGCGGTGGCCAAGAAGAAAAGGGGCGGGCCAAGTTATTCCTGGGAAAGGAAGTGGTGAGTGGATGGCCCAGGGCAGTGAAAGCAGGAAACACAAGGGGGTGACTGGTGGGTAACAATGACCCAAGGGCTGTACCTGCTCTCTGTTGAGTCCTGGATGGACCTGCAGTTTCTGAGGGAAGGCAGGGTTTCTCACAATGAGGCACAAGAAGTCTGTCTGCTGTGAAATGAGGGGTTGGTCAGTTCTGAGTGTGAGAAGGAGTGCCAGACAAACTTCTTTATAAAAGTACATGCTGTCTGGGTTTTTCACTGAAGTGGGTGCGCAGGAACGGAGGTTCTTCAAGGTGTTCCATGCTGGGAAGATATGCAAGTACCAGGAGGAGGAACAGCCAAGGGAATCTCACCTCCCGAGGTCTGTTGTAGGTCTTTCTCAAAACAGACTCCATGATAGCTTTCTCTAGGTCTAACAGGCATGTCCAACTCATGTGACCAAAGATAGCTATGAATGTGGCTCAACACAAGATTATAATCTTATTTAAAACAAAATATTTTGCTGTAATTTCTCCTTGTAACTTAGACTGTTCGATTCTTAAGCGAACTTTGTAGATGACATTATGTCACTATGTAGTCTCCTGGTTCTCTAAGATGTGATCCCAGGAAGATAAATGTGTGGGAACACTAGACAAGTAAGAAAAGGAAGCCAATATTGGGTTATACTGCCTTGGGCCCTGGAGTTCATGTCTGGGAGCCCAGAGAGAGTGCTATAGCCTCAGCACTTGCGTTAGAGGGCAATTGGGCTGGACTTAGGGCCTCCAGTGGCTGAAGGCTCTCACTGAGGTGGCTGCTTTCCACAGTCAGCTTGCCCCATTGGATAAGACCTGCTCATATAGACAAAATGCCCTTGAGAGACATCTAGGATCTGTGTACTGATGACCCTTGGGATCCTGAGTGGAAAATGGGGCAGAATCCTGGGGACATTCTCCACTGCCTAGCAACATGTGGGCCTGACCTCACTGTTCTTTGCTTTCCTCACCTGAACAAGGGGGCTGATGGTGACACTTCCTGCACAGGACTCATCAGGATGTGGGATGCAGCAGGCATGGAAACTAGCTTTGCAAACAGTTGCTGTCCTGGTTTTATTTTTTCTTGTGTGTGTGGTGTATGCATGGCTCGGTATGTGCACCTCTCTGTGCATATGTGGAGGCCAGAGATTGACATCAGTTGTCTTCCTCAAGACCTTTCCAGTTTAAGATTTATTTAGCCAGGCTGTGGTAGTGCATGCCTTTAATCTCAGCACTTGGGAAGCAGAGGCAGGAGGATCTCTGTGAGTTCAAGACCAGCCTGATCTACACAGCAAGTTCCAGGACAGCCAAAGCTTCACAGAGAAAGCCTGTCTCATAAAACAAATGAGCAAACACAAGGTTTATTTTTATTTTGTGTGTATGGGTGTTTTGTCTTCATGCTTGTGTGTGCAGTGCCTGTGGAGGCCAGAAGAGGGCATTAAACCCCTGGAACTGGAGTTACAGATGTTTGCAAACCACCATGTGGGTGCTGGGAATTCAGTCCAGGTTTTCTGGAAAACCAGCTAGTGCGCTTAACCACTGAACCATGTCTCTGGCTCCTCCATCTTATTTTTTGAGACAGTATCTTTCACTGAACCTGAAATTGACTGAGTGGCTAGAGCACCTGACCTACAAATCACAGAAATTCCCCTGTCTCTGCCTCTTAACATGGATATCACAGGTCCTTACCACCCTGTCCAGCTTCTTATGTGAGGATTAGAGACCCATACTCAAGTCCCCATGCACTGAGCCATCTCCCCAGCCTAGTAATCTGATTCTTCAAGGACTGTAAATAACTCTGAGGAGCTAAGCTAGGCAAAGAAAGGAATGGCAAACTAGTGGGAGAGGAGCAGGGCATGGGTGGAGCAGGAACAGCCATGACTGTTAGTCCAGGAGATGAGGGTGGAAGAGGAGTGTCTGCAGGGTGCTGGGAAGGGGGCAAGGCAGATGGAGAGGAGGGGTTTGTGGTTGTGCCCTCTTGGCTTATCCACCCCTTGTCTCAACCAGGTGGTTCATTCATTCATCCATCCACACGGAGCATCCCCGTAACTTCTTTGGGCTAAGTGCTCTTCTTGGAAGTTAGCCTTGGCCAGCTCTTGGTTCAGACAGGGAGATGATAGCTGGCAGAAATGATGAGACACTTTATGAAAGCAGGTGCGGGGGGAGGAAAGCATGGGGGAAGTGAGGGAGCTTGGGTACACAATGCAGCAGGAAGGCAGACATTTAAGGGCTGGGCTTGATGAGAAGGACAAAGACAGAGTTGAAGAAAGGACAGTCACATGTGGCACAGGCAGAGAGGTGGGGCTCATAGGGAGCACCTGGGCTGATGTCTGGGGCTCTGAAAGGCAGACCAGGATGTTCAGTCCTTGAAATCACACTTATTTGGCCTTGGCCACACACACACACACACAC